>CP119886.1:0-155000 GCA_029542825.1 Malassezia sp. CBS 17886 | reverse complement strand
CGTCCGTGACAGCATGCTAGACAGCGGGCTATGTCCGGGAGGGCTACGCGGGGGTAATGAGAGGCATGTGGACCGTCGGTGCACCCGTGCCCGTCGGCACGGGGCGGCCGACGACAATGTTGCTAGAGGGGGAGTGGAAGTCGTCCGACTCCTGGTACAGCGCCGCGCCGCTGAGGAACGCCATTGTCATCTCAAAACTGGCTTTCAGCAGTGGCGATGGCGAGTCCGCGAGGCCGCCGCGGCTGAACGGGCGGAAGTCACCAAACGCGGTCTGATAGTCCGCAATAAGATACAGATGGCGCATGGAGACGCCGATGCCGTACGTGTCAAAGATGCCCTTGAGTTCGCACACAATCGCGCCGCGCGCGGCCTCCACGCCGTAGCAGCGCAGGAGCGCGCCAATGTCGTTGGAGTAGATGCGGTCCATGTCGAGGACGCCGAAGCCAAAGTCCCACATGCCCGGGAAACTGATGCCCTCCGCAGTGAGAGAGACGGTCGTGTCGCCCGGCGTCGGCGGGGGGATCAGGATGCGGCTGATGCCCGGGATCTCGTGTACGACGGCGTGGCGGCACACGCGCTCAATCACGTTGATCAGGAGCATCTTCTCCGTGCTGTTGTACATGCGCAGGTCAAACTCGGCCCACGCGCCGCCCGCCGCATCGAAGCGGAATGCGACGACAAACTTGGTCTCGTTCTGGAACTTTTCGCCGAGGTCGCTGATGCGCGCCTCGAGCGGTGCCCCGTCCTCGGCCGGCTCCGCGTCCGCGACGCGGTCCTCCTCGCGGAACGCCGCCTCCAGGTCGTCCTCGCCCCGCGTCGCGTCCGCGTCCGCATCGTCGCTGAGCAACTCGTCCGCGTCCGCATCGGTGTCGCCGTACGCCGCCATCGCGCCCGCATTCGCACGGCGCTTCGCCTTGTCTGCGTTCTCCTCCTCGTCGTCGTCCTCGCGCGCGGGCGCGTCGTCGTCCGAGTCGTCCGCCGCAGGCGGCCGCTCCGCCGCGGGCTCGCCCTCCTCGGACTCGTGCTGCGCACGCTGCTGCGCAAACGACTCGCCCCTGCCGACGGACTGCGTCTGCCGCACCTGGTCTCGCCGCAGACGCTTGAGCTCCCGCTGGATCTCTCGCTCGACAAGGGGCACAAACGTCGCCTCGAGTCCCTGCAGCACATGCTCCGTACTCGTGTTGTGCTCCTCCATCACTTCGTCCGCGGGGTAGAAGTTCAGCCGCACCGTGTACAGCTTCTGCCGCTGGTATCCGCTCGCGGCTGTCTTCGGCGTCATGCGCTCGGTGACCGTGGCCTCCTCGACGATCTGGCTCAGTACGAGCCGGCTGCCGTCCTTGCAGATGAGGCGCATCTCGTCTTCCGAGAGGCCGTCCAGGACGGGCATGCGCATGATCGGCGTCTTGATCTCCTTCGACGCAGTCATGACAATCTCGCGCAGACGCGGGATGCCGAGCGTCACATTCGCCGCGCCGTGTCCGGCAAAGTGGAACGTGTTCAGCGTCATCTGCGTCGACGGCTCCCCGATGCCCTGCGCCGCGAGCAGCCCGACATTCTCGCCGGGCTCCACCAGCCCGCGGTGGTACAGGACCTTGGTCATCGCGCGGAACTGCTCCGCGCCCAGTTTCGCGTACGCCTCCTGCAGCGGCACCACGTCGTGCGCGGGCGACGCGCTGCGCTTCTTTTTCTTCTCCGCAAGCAGGCCGCGCGGGTTCGCGGCCACGTACTCTTCCACCTTGCGCGCGAACGTCTCGGACATGGACCCAAAGTGCCGCGCCGGCGAGTACACACTGAGCGGCGGCGGATACTTGTGTGGCTTCTTCAGCGCGCGCTTCATGAGCTCCGGCGCACGCTCCACCTCCATCGTCTCCGCGAGCTGCATCGGGTTGTAGCGCCGCCGGTAGCTCTCAAAGTTCTGCGCGGCAAAGTCGAAGCGGTCGAGATACTTGGACTTGGTCACGTCCAGCGCGTCTTCGCCGTACTGGAACTGGAGCACCGTCCCGTCGCTGTTGCGCACCGTCTGGTCGTTCTGCACAGAGACGCCCTCGAGATGCTTGATCAGACAGCGCTGCAGGTAGCCGGAGCGCGAGGTCTTCACCGCGGTGTCGATCAGCCCCTCGCGCCCCGCCATGCAGTGGAAGTAGTACTCCTGCGGCGCGATCCCCGTGAGGAAGCGCCCCGCCACGAACCCGCCCGCGCGTGCGCCGGTGTCAAATGCCTTGAACGACGGGAGCGTTTTCCCGCTCACCATGACGGGGACGCGCCGCCCCTCGAGCGCCTGCGGCCCGAGGAGACACGAGATCGACGACACATTCACCGCACTGCCCTTCGCGCCGGACACGGTCATCATCTGCATGTTGTTCGCGGGGAACTTGCGCAGCAGACCGCCGGGGATGCATTCGTTGATCACCGACGAGGTCAGCTTGTTCGACGCAGACATCATGTCCGAGTCCAGCGACGCGAGCTTGTCGTCGTCACGCAGCACCTCCTCCAGCCGCACGCGCAGGTTGTAGTTCGTGTCTGGGTCGCGCGGGTCCTGGTCGCCGAGGCCCACGTTCCGCATTGCCACCTCCATGCCCTGGCCCTTGCCGTCGTCGAGCAGGCTCCGCCGCGCATTGTCGCCCGCGCCGCTCAGCAGGAGATCATCCATGCGGCACGAGAACGCGTTGTGCTGCAGCCACATCGTGAAGAGCCGCGAGAGAATGCTCAGCAGCCGCCCCGCGTACTCGCCCCCATACACCTCGTACACCGCGTGCACGAGACCGTACGCGGACGCGCCGACCTGCGACTTGTCCAGCACGCCCGTGAGCAGCTCCCCGTCGCGGATGACGACGGTGTCCTCTTCCTGGTTCGCCGCGCCCCAGAAGCGGCCCGCGATCTTCGCCTTCGAGTCCAGGTTCAGCCCCACCGCATGCGCCGGGGTGAGGTTCAGCAGCACCGTGGATATGACCTGTTTGCCCGTCCACCGCGCGCGCGGCTTCACGAGCGCGGGCGGCAGCGTGCGGATGCGGCCGGTGACGCCGTAGTTCTCCGGGCGCAGAGCGCCGAAGAGCAGCTGGTTGTACTCCTCGCGCGTGTACAGCGTGTCCTTGCATGTCATCCACACGCCCGCGACGACGTGGTCCTGGATCAGGCCGCGCAGCGGGTTGCCGCTCGTCGGCACGAGGTACTGGTTGTCCGTGTTCGCAATGCTGTAGCACTCGGCGCGGGCCATCTGGCTCTGGGGGAAGTGCATGTTCATCTCGTCGCCGTCAAAGTCCGCGTTGTACGAGTTGCAGTTCGCGTAGTGCATGCGGATCGTGCGCTCCCCGGGCAGCACCTTGACGCGGTGCGCCATCATCGACGGCTTGTGCAGCGTCGGCTGCCGGTTCATCACGACAATGTCCCCGTCGCGCAGGTGGCGGAGCACCTGCTTGTTCGCAACGGGTGTGCGCAGCGGCGCGCCGACGCCCGCAAATGTGCCGGTCGCATGCCGCGACGTGTGCCCCTGCGGGGTCAGCAGCTGGTTCGCGAGCGCGGTGCGCTGCTCGAGCGCGAGATGCTTCAGGAGCACCTCGGTGCCGTCCTCGGCGCGCACCGCGTGCGCGCCCGGGTATGTCGAGGGGCCGTTGATCACGAGCTGGCGCATCTGTGCGTAGTTGTGCACGGTGACCGGCTCGGGGTACGTGAGGCGCTTGGCGAAGACGGGCGGGACGCCGATCTCGTTCGTCTCAATGTTCACGTCCGGCGAGATGACGGAGCGCGCGGCAAAGTTCACGCGCTTGCCCATCATGTGCTTGCGGAAAAGGCCCTCCTTCTTCTCGAGGCCTTGCTTCACGCCGGGCGTCGCGGCCTGTCCCTGCCGCGCCGGCGTCGGGCTCTTGCTCGAGTCGATGTAGCAGTTTACGCTGACCTGCAGCTGCATCATCGCGGAGAGCAGCTGGTCCATCGATGTGCGCCGGTCGGCTGCCCATTGCTTCTGCAGCTGCACGCTGTCCGCCTCGTCGACGCCGTCCAGCAGCGGATAGTTGCTCTTTTGTGCGAACGCGTGCGCCTTTGCGTTCATGTCGCGCACCTGGAATGCGGTGTTCAGCACCCGCGTAAGCAGCTCGTTCTGCGCGTTCTCGAACGTCTGGTCGCCCATCACGCTCGCAGGGCGGAACCGCGTCGGGGTCACGCAAAGCGCCTCGATGAAGAACACGTCCGCCTGCGGCGCCGCGCCGCCGCCAAACACGGGATGGCGGCCAAACACGAGACTGCAGATCTCCCGCTCGTTGTGGAACAGACGCCGCAGATGCGCGCGCGACTCGCTCGCCGGCACCACGCGCGTGTGGTCGCCCGCCTCTTTCGTCAGCTTGCGCGCGTCCTTCAGCGACAGGGCCGGCGGGGTCGGCGACGCCGCCCCGTTGTCCTCCGCCGCGGCGGAACCTGCGTGCGCGCGCGGCGCGCCGTCGTCCAAAAGCACATTCTCGCGGCGGAGCCCGCGCGCCTCGTGTATCGCCTCGTCGCGCGGCGACAGCACGCGCTCAATGATCTTCACGTACCCGTCCTTGCGGAGCGTCGGATTCATTCTGCACGTCAGCCGCGTCCCGCCGGAGCTGCACATACGCATGGCACCGCTCGCAGCGGCGGCGTAAGATATCTTTCAGGAACTCGCTCCGGAGGCTGCGCCTGGCCGCGTACACAGCGGACCCCGCGTCTTCGCCGCGCTTCGCGCCGCCGCGCACCGCGCGCCGAATGTGCTCCTCCGCGTCGCGCTGCACGCGCTCGACAAAGGCGTCCACGGACTCGGGCGGCGCCTCGTCGCTCATCGGAGTCGCGCCGCCGCCGGCGTCCTCCCCGTCCGTGCCCTCGTCGCGCTCCCCGTCGGTGTCCTCGTCGCCAGAGGGCACGTCCCTGGCGTCGCCCGCCACCCGCAGCGGACGGCGCAGCTGCTCGCCGGCGACGGCGCGCGCCTCGTCGAGGAGGCCGTACTCGAGCAGGCGGAACTGCGCGGTGTACTTCGCCATCGCCACGCGAGGGATCTTGAAGTGGTGGCAGAACATGCACATGCCGCGCAGCAGCGAGTACGCATGGTTCATGAAGAGCGGATGGAACACGGGCGACGGGAGCTCCATGTGCCCAAAGTGGCCCGGGCACGCCGCCGCATCCATGTGGCACGTCACGCAGATGTCGTCTGCGCGCATCGGTCCGAACGCCGGGTCGTACAGGCCGCCCGCCGTCGGTGCGTTCGCATGGTCCAGGAGCACAGGATTCACGACTTGCGCCACCGATATGCTGCGGATCTCGTCCGCGCTCAGGAAGCCGAACGACGCCGACTTCACATGCGACGTAATCGCGCGTGTTATTTCCATCGCCCTAGCGTGGAGCGCCGCCGCTCACTGCTCGGTGTCGTTGTTGCACCGCGCGTTGCCACCGTCTATGCAGCGACCAGGGCGATAGGTCTCCTGACAACCCGCCGCCCGCCAGGCGCCCGCAAAAAAAATCGCGCCGGTCACGTGCCACGCGTCCTTTGCGCCGCCACCGCGACGGGGCAGCGCACGTCTTCCGCATGGGTGACGCAGCGGCGGCGCCGCTGGTGCGGCCGTCCACGCTCCGGGCGACGCTCGTGCTGGGTGCGGTCGCGCTGGGGTCTGCGGCGACCGCGGTCGGCGTCACGCTCGGCGTGCAGCGCCGCGCGCGGAATGCGCGTCGGCGGCGTCTGAAGCTGGCCGCCGAGCACGAGGCCTACGACAGTGCGACGTCGGTGCTCCCCGCCCAGGGCCCGCTGCCCCCGGGTGCGGCGCCCGCGGCGGGAGACATGCGAGACGCGGATGCACTCACGCCTGCGGCAGCGACGCCCTTGGCGCGCCCCGGAGCGGACGTCCTCACGCCCGCGTCCGCGGCGACGTTCTCTGGGAGCGTGACGCCGGTGAAGCACGACGAGGCGCTGATCCGCGAGCAGCTGAGTCGAAACTACAGCTTTTTCGGTGAGCAGGGGATGCAGGCGATCAGGGACAGCTTCGTCGTTGTCGTCGGCGCGGGCGGTGTCGGCAGCTGGGCGGCGCTGATGCTGCTGCGGTCCGGCGTCGGCCGTCTGCGTCTCGTCGACTTCGACCAGGTCTCCCTCTCGTCACTGAACCGCCACGCTTGCGCGACACTCGCGGACGTCGGCCGGCCCAAGGTCGTCTGCTGCGCGCAGTACTTCCAGCGAGTCTGCCCATGGACGCCCGTCGACGCATGCGTGGACCTCTTCCGCGCGGACAACGCGGACCGTCTGCTGCACGGCGCGCCCGCGTATGTCATCGATGCGATCGACAACCTCGACACCAAGGTCGAGCTCCTCAAGTACTGCGCGACGCATGGTCTCCGCGTCTTTTCGTCCATGGGCGCCGGTGCGAAGGCGGACCCCAGCCGGATTCAAATTAGCGATATCTCCACCACCGTCGAGGACCCGTTGGCGCGCGTCGTGCGGCGGGAGCTCCGGGCCGCGGGGGTGCCGCCGCTGCCTCTGGGTGCACGGCGTGCGGAGGGCAGCTGCGGTGCGGAGGAGGGCGGCGCCGCGCGTGCGCCGCCGAGGCAGCCGCGCGTCGAGCAGCGCTCACCCCGCCCCCCCGCCGCTGCGTCTTCTTCCTCCCCCGCCGCTGCGTCTTACGCTCCGCCACCCTCCGCCGACACACGCGCACGGACGCGTCCATCCCGCCGTCTGTCGGGCACCTCCGACACAGGGTCTGACACGTTCGCGTCCGCGGCGAGCTCGCCGGTCCTCGCGGCCACTGACCCCGCCCACATAAACGCGGCACCCATCCCCGCGTTCTCCGACGCGGACTTTGAGCAGCACTGGACCATCCCGTGCGTGTACTCCACGGAAAAGTCCGACACGCGGCTCCTCCCCCTGGACGACGCGGAGTTCGACAAAGGCAACGTCGGTGAGCTCGCTGCATTCGACGACTTCCGCGTACGCGTCTTGCCGGTGCTCGGCCCACTGCCCGCCATGTTTGGCCTTGCCGCGGCCACGTACATCCTGTGCGACCTCGCGAACCACAAGATGGAGCCGCTTGCCGTCAAGGGGCGTCGAAAGCTGTACGAGAAGCTGTTCGCGGACCTGAACGTGACCGAGTCGCGGCATCCATCGCCGCCGCACGCGCCGCACGACGCGATCCCACGCAACCGACGCGCACTCGCGGAGACGGATGTGCCCCCCACGTATCGGCCGACGCATACGTCCAACGAGCGGACGCCGCCGCCGCGCGTCCGCATCCCGTTCAGCGTAAACGACTGTGCGTATCTGTTCGAGGAGATGTTTCGTGGCCGCACTGTTGTTCCCCCGTTCGAGACGCTCGCTACGGGCCAGCTTGTTCGCTGGGACCCTGACCGTGCGCTGGACTATGACAACGTCGTCCTCTTTACGCGCAAGCAGGCGCGGGAGCACGAGCAGAATGTGCTCGAAGAGAAGGTGCGCCCGGATGTTTTTTGGGGCCCGCGTGTCGCGGAAATGGTGCAGCGGCGGCAGGCGGAGGAGAAGAGGATGTCGCATTGGAGGTAGGGGGGGCGGTGGGGAGAGGGGAAGCGGGCGTGGCGGAGGAGCGGGCGGATCGCGGAAAGCGGAAAGCGGAAAGCGCACCTTCCCTCCGCGGCTCCACGCGCACACACCCCACAAACAACTACGTACATAACCCCACAACGCCGCGAAAAAAAAGAAAAAAGGGCCGCGCATCTCACAATGGTTCTGTATACCTGCGGAGCATTGCATGGACGCGGCGCGACGCGGGGCGCCTGAAGTGCACCAAAGAATGATCGACACCCTCCCCCCCCCACCCGCCCGGCCTCCGTCTAAAGTGCACCTACGGACCATCGCCCCCCCTCTTCTGCGACGGAGGGAGACTTGTCGCGGCGCGCATGCGCTCATCCGTGTCCTCTTCGGCACCTTCCTCGGCATCCCCCTCGCCATTCCCCTTGGCCTCCTCCCCCGCGTCTCCTGCCCCCTCCGCCGCGAGCCCGTTCGAGAGCGCCCGCGCAGGACGCTCGCGGTGCGTATCGACCCTGTACGTAAGCAGCGGCGGGCCAGTGACGCACGCCTCGATGGGGAGCTGGTACCGCACCTCATCGCACCCGTATGCCTTGGGCGTAAGCTGGATTAGCGTATCTGTGGTCAGGCCGTACAAGACAGGCGACGCACGGAGAGGCACTTTGATGTACGGAAGCTCGTCCTGGTCGTAGCCGTGGAAGTACGCATAGAGGGCGCGGATGATCGCCTGGTGCCCGACGATGAGGATATTGTCCTGGCGCTCGAGCTCCATGATCACGGGCTCGAGGCGCACGAGCACGTCCCGGTAGCTCTCGCCGCCGCGGTAGCGGTAGTTGAACTTGTCGTCGTCGCGGCACGCATAGTCCTCCGGATAGAACTTCTCGATCTCCTCGTACGTCATGCTGTCGCAGACGCCTGCGTCGAGCTCGTCGAGCGAGTTCCACACGAGCTTCGGGTAGTGCAGGTGCTCCGCCGTCTGGCCCGTGCGCCGGAGCGAGCTGTGCCACACGGTCAGCGGCGCGCCGCCGAGGTGGTCGTCGACGAGCTTGGGCAGCGCGCGTGCATACGCGCGGCCGCGCTCCGACAGGTCCGAGTCCCCGCCGATCTTGCCCTCCACGTTGAACTGCGACTCGCCGTGCTGCGGTGAGCGGCGCCCGCAGCGTGCGTACCCGAGAGAGAAAGATGTTGCGTGGGGTCACGTGCAGGTTCATCAGGTAGAAGGCGATCTGCGACTCGAGATAGCTGCCGATGCGGTTCAGCGTCGCCTGGCGGCCGACGTCGACGATCTTGCAGTAGCTGTACAGGCGCTCCATGCCTCCCGCGTCCACGGGCTCATATACCTGCTCGTACAGGCGGATACGCTTGAGAAAGTCGTCCTTCGCCGCGTCGCGGCTGACGCGCGCGTAGTCCGGGTCGCCGCTGCGCGCCTTGACCGCGATGTTGTTCTCGATCACCTGCGGGTCCGTGCAGATGGACTCGATGAACAGGAGCCGCATCCCGGGCTCGCGCGCGACGCGGTCCGCGATCGCCTTCCGCCGCGCGCGCGTCGTGTTCGTCGCGTCGTGGATTCCCACGTTCCCGCTGCGGCGCAGCCACGCGATGAGCTGCTCCAGGCACTCGCTCGCGAGTTCGTTGCGCATCTTGCAGCTCTCCACGTTGCGCGAATCGAAGAACGACGCCGACTGGTTCTGCTCCACGCCCGTCTTCGCCTCCTGCTGCTGCGCCGTCGCCCGGCGCAGCTGTCCGACGTTGAACACCTTTACGTTGTACTCGCGCCACTGCGGTCAGCGCGGTCCACCGCTGTACGCACGCGCAGATACCGCATGAGCTTGTTGCTCAGGTAGCTCTTCCCGCGTGCCGGGAGGCCGACCATCGCCACGACGATCTTCTCCTCGCTGTAGTCCGGCTTTGACACCGTCTGCCCGAGGTTCATCGGCCCACTCGCCTCGCGCCGGCGCACCGTGCTCGAGCGCCGCAGCACGTTCGGCCGCATCTCCGAGTCCCCGAGCTGCGTCAGTGTATTCACCGCGGCCGCCGGCAGTGAGTACGTCGTGTTCGGCGCGGCGTCCTCGACAGGCGTGCTCTCGTGCCCCCCCTGCTCTGGGAACAGTGTGCTGTGCACATTGCCCATCTCGTGCGGCGTGTTCGCATAGCTGTTGATGCGGCCTCCCGTCTGCCGCGGCGTGATCGACTCGTTCGGCAGCGCGCGCTCGGCTTCGCGCGCGAGCTGCGAAGAGATGAGCTCGGGGTAGTCGCGCAGGAGCGCCAGCAGTCCATCGGATGTTGCGCCCAGTGGCGTGGTCGCCACCTTCTCCTCGAACTTGATGCGCGCCACCGGGTCCGGCGGGACCATTGGCCGTGACAGTTCCGCGCTCACATCGCCGTCGCCGCCGCCAGGCGCTCCGCCGTCGTCCGCGCCTGCATCTGTCTCCGCCCGCCTCTCGGTCTCTTCCGCCGCGCCCTGCGGTCCTCCCCGCGCCACTTCCTGCGCCGCTTGGCTCTCCTCCGTGTCCGCTCGCATGCCGTCGCCTGCGGACGTTGGATGCGCGCGTGACCGGATCGTCGCATGGGTCACGTGCTGCCCCAGCGGTGCGCGCACCGTCCGCACCCCACACGATGCACGACGGGAGCTTTGAGTTCGTGGACATTCCCTCGTACGCGCCCACGCTGCGTGTGCATGTCCCGCTGGCAGCGCTGGACTCCCGCTCCTGTCGCGTCTATGTCCTGGCCCCGCTGCCACCCGCGCTGTACTACGATCCGTACACGGCGCGTATCAACGCGACGCAGCCTGTCCAGCGCGTGGACCCCCTTGGCTACCTGGAACTGGAGCGTCACGCAGGATGGACAGCGCAGTCCCATGCGGATGCAGAGTTTGTGCCACGCAGCTGGTGGGAGGGCTCAATGCTCGAGTCCGCGTTCTTGGACCCGCCGCTGGACCGGAAAGTGCGCGGTCAGCCATGCAGCGACCCACGCTGTGAATCGACGGCCGTCCTGCTTACGCTGGACCGCGCCCGCGCCGCGCGGGGAGGTGGAGATGCCACCGTCGATATCCCGCTGCATGTGCGCTACGCGGGCGCCGGGGCACATACAGGCGCCGCTGGCGGCAAAGCGGGCCCGCCGGTGCATCAGCGGCCGCATCGCGCCTCCACGGCCCGGGACAGAGTTCGCGACGCGGCGCAGAGAGCCCTCGTGGCTGCGCACAGGGAGGCGCGTGCTATCTACGACGCGCTGTCACACGGTCATTTCCATGCCACGCCGCTCACGGGCGCCGACGCGGTTCCCCCCGTCGTCTTCTCCGCATGCACGAAACGGATGCCGGACGGACCCTGGGACGAGACTGGTGCGCGCTCGCGAAACCTACCTGCTGACGCCAGACACGAGCTCGCTGCTGCCCCCGGGACACGCGCACCTGCAGACGCTGCTCGACGAGCACTTGGCGCTGCCGCGCGGCGCGCATGTTTACTCCTCCCTGTCGCCGCTCCTGTCCGAGGGTGACACCATGCTGCCACTGCCCGTCGGAGACACCGCGCTGTATCCCACTGTGCAGCTCGTCACGATGCTGGCCGTGCTGGCTGCTACGCTTTGCGTCATGCGTGCGGCATGGCGTGCTGGCACCGATGGGGAACGGACAGAGGAAAAACTAGCGTCCGTAGGCCGCGCACACTGACCTCTCTCCAGGAATGCATTGAGAAAAATGGGCGCTGGCACCCGCGCATGCGTCTGGTCCACGCAGGCGAGCCGCAGCCGCTGTCTCCGCGCACGGGACAACGTCACAAGTTGGCTGTGCATGTACGATTGCCACCAGCGGCTACGTTCCAAAAAGCACACCCCACCTCAGTAGTCGTCCCCACGGGAAACGACTTCCTTGCACGTCGGACGGAGCAAAATAGTGTGCTCAAACTGCGCGGTCATCGATCTGTGGTCAGTCAGCGCGCAGGCGGCGGCGACACGTACCCGGGTTCATCCGCCAGCGGCGGATAGTCCCGCACGATGCCCTGCGACACGAGGTGCTTGAGGCCGAGCAGGTAGTTCTGCTCTCCAAGGCGGTCGAGATAGCGGCGGCAGAAGGGCAGCGTGCCAAAGTTCTTGTTAATCGTGTAAAGCAGCTGCCGCGCACTGTTCACGCGGAGCGGCACATGCGGCGGGTTGCGTACGCGCCCATAGTGCGAGCAGTCGCCTTGGTCGACGACGTAGCCGCGGCCCGTAGACCCGAAGGTCTCGATCGCAAAGGTTTCACCCTCCGCCATCTTCACGTCCAGGTTCGGCATCGCCACGATCGGGACGGACTTGTCGCCGTGAATGCTGTACGGAAAGATGTTGTGCCCATTCAGGTTGCGGATGCACTTCACCTGGTGCGTCTTCCCGGCCGCTTCGAACTCGTGGCTCTCCATCACCTCCTGGATCGCCGCTCCGACGTCCCCGAGACGCACGTCAATCCCGGCCTCCTTCACACCCGTGTTCGTCGCCGCGCGCACCGCGTCCAGGAGCGGATTCCACGTCGGCTCAAACGTGAGCGTGAAGGCACTGTCGACAATGCGTCCCTTTACATGCACGCCAAAGTCGACCTTGAGCACATCCGTCTCCTGCAGAACGCGTTTGTCCCCCGCATTCGGGGTGTAGTGGGCAGCGACCTCATTAAGGCTCACCCCGGTCGGGAATCCAATGCCACTCTCAAACCCGTCCGCCTCGACGAGGTTCCGCGTGCCGTCCTCAATCAGGTTCACAATATCCGTCGTCGACATGCCCGGGCGGATCGTGCGCCTCGCGTACTGGCGCACCTGGCGATGCACCTCTGCCGCGCGACGGATGACATTGTAGTCCGCACCGTCATCTGCCTGCGCAAGCCGCTCGCGCTCGCGCCGCTCCTCAAGCGTTTCGCGCTTGCGCGCCTCGTCCCACTTCGCCTCGTCGTACTCCTGCAGCTCGCCGACGGGGTAAATGCCGCTCGGGAAAATTTTCGTGAGGCCGATGGTGGGCGGCTCCGTCTGCTCAGCGGCCGGCTTCGCGCCCGTCTTCTTCTTCTTCGCGCCACTCTTCTTCTTCTTTTTCTTCTTCTTCTTCTTGTCCGCATCGTCCGCGTCGTTCACCGCGCCCTCGTCGCCATCGTCGTCGTCCCCCTCCTCCGGGTCATGCACCTCCTCCGCGGGGGCGACTTCCTCCTGCCGGGACGCATCTGCTGACACCGTCGCACCTGCGAGCTTCCCCGCCAGCTCGCTCGTCTGTGCACCGATTACGTCCACCGCCGCCGTCATGGTTCGGGGTCAAAACGCCCCAAACGGGCACCGTTTTGCCACCGCGCTTAGTCAGCCCGGTTTTTCCCACGCCTGCGCACTGACCGGTGCCCCCATCCGATGATCAATGTGTGTGGCGCGGCGGCTGTGCTCACCGCAGCTCTGGAGCCAGAAGAAAGAAGCTGACGAGGCGCGGCGCCAGCGGCCAAAGACGTCCCCAGCGCAGCTGCGCGTCCAAAAAGGTGCGCGTAGGAGTGGTCGCGCTGATGTGCAGATCTCACGGAGCTTGCGCTCCCCGACACGATGCGCATCAGCTTCCCTGATCCCACAGACACGATGCATTTTCTCCTCACAATCACGCCCGACGAGGGTGGGTGCGCACGGTGTGCCAGACGACTGACGCAGACCAGGCATGTACGAGGGCGGCGTGTTCCGCTTCGACATTGCCGTGAACCAGAATTACCCGCACGACCCGCCGAAGGTCAAGTGTGTCCAAAAGGTGCGTTTTTCCGCGTTCCGCCGGTCGCCATGACTCATGCCATTTCTGCATAGCTGTACCATCCGAACCTGGACCTAGATGGGAACGTGTGCCTAAACATCCTGCGCGAGGAATGGAACCCGATCCTGAACCTGAACTCGGTCCTGGTCGGCCTCCAGTTCCTGTTTCTCGATCCGAATGCCGACGACCCACTGAACAAGGGTGTGTGTCGGAGCGTGCCTGCTGCTGACATTGCAGAGGCTGCGGAAGAACTGCGGCGCGACCGCACCGCGTTTGCAGCGAATGTGAAACGCGCGTTGAGTGGCGCAACGCTGCGTACGTCTCCCACGACGCAGGCTGACCTCTGCAGAGGGTGTCACCTACGACCGCGTGGTGTAGCGCACTATGGTACTCACTCGTCGTTCTGCGCCTTCTCAGCGGGCGCCTCGCCATCGGCCACGCGTTTTCCCCAGCCCATCCAGCTTTCGTCGTAGAGCGCACCGCTGATACCAAGCTCCTGCAGTACGAGCCACAGCACGCATGCGGTCATTCCACTGCCACAGTACAGTGAGACGCCGAGCGCCCCCTTTCCGCTCGCGTCGTGGCGCAGACGGTCCATCCCGTTCTCGCCCACGGCGCCCTGGACCAGCTGCCAGAGATCTGTCTGTGGCTTCAGCGTCGTGTACGAGCCGCGCTTCGTCTCATGCTTCTCGAGTACGTCGGGGAACGGCAGGGAGACCGCGCTGGGAATGTGGCCGGAGGCAACGCCCGGGCGGGGCTCTGGACCACGGCCCTCGTATCTAGCGGTCAGCAGGGCGCGTCACCGTGCGCACCGTGCGCGCGGGCGCGCGTCCAAAACCATCTGCGCGCGGGAGCCAAGCTGCGTGTTGTGCAGCATCTCGGAGAAGGAACGAACCCAGCCCTCGTGCAGCTTCGGCTCGGGGTATGTCGTCGGCGCGACTTCGGGATCCGCGGTCAGCACGTCACTGTCCAGTGGCATTCCCTCGGCCTCCCAGGCGGGCAGGCCGCCATTGAGAACCGACGTCGCTGGGTGCCCAAATGCGGCAAATGTAAACGCTGCGCGCGGCGAGGAGAAGATGCCGTGCGTGTCGTACACGACGACATGCGTGCCCGACTCAATGCCGAGCCGCGAGGCTGCCTGAGCGAACATGCCTGCAGACGGCATCATGTGCGGCAGGTTGCGCACGGACTCGCCGCGCGTCGTGATGGCATCCACGTCCCAAAATAGGGCGCCCGGCAGACGCGGACCGTGCAGATACTCGGCGTGTCCATTGCGCGGCGGCTGGTTTGGCATGTTCAGGAACCAGGTCGCATCGAGAATGCGTGGCGGGTTGGGTCCAGCAAGCAGGCCGGCAAGCTGCTTCACGGAAAGGACCATGGGGGGCGTGCGCGCATTTTGTGCAAGGGACATGGTGGCAAGGATATATTCCCGCGGTCCGGGGCCGCTGCCCAAGGTTCCCCGCTGCGTGATTAGTCCGATTGGGCCATTTTTGCCACCCACATGGGGTTGCCTGGTTTCCCAGCGCCGTCGGAACGACAGTATGGTGCGCGCTTGATCCACCCGGGCACACGTCACCCGCGGCATCCCCTTGGACACACGCATCATGATCGGTCCGTCTGTGTCCATTGCGCGTGCGTCTGCGCCACACCCGGAGCGCTGACGGCAGTGGCGGAGCCGGCCGTGTTTATGAGGACACAGAGGCCGCACGGTGCGTGGCCAGTGGCTGCGCCGCGCGCGCTCACATGCAGAGACACAGCCTTTGGGCGAGCATGACGACGCGACGGCACCCCCACAGCTCCGTGGCACAGTAACGCTCTCCCTCCCGCGCCCGGCGCGCATCAAAGATATTGTGTTGACTCTGACGGGGACGGTGCGAACCGACTGGCCCGAGGGGCTCGGCCCGAGCCGCATCGAAATGACCGAGCAGATACCCGTTGTGCACCTAAAGACAAGCATCTTCCGCTCGCAGTCGGGCCTGCCCGTCGCCGTCGACACCGTCGCAGCAGCCAGCTGTCCGGAGCCGACGCCACTCGCCGATACGCCGAGCGCAACGCGGACACGTCTCGACGAGATGGACCGTGCGCATGTCCCGGGGGTCACCGCCCTTATGCCGCGCATCTCCACGGCCCCGGTGGCACGGCGGTTCGCGCTCAAGGGGATCCTCGACGGACTGCGCATGCCGCAGCGCGCCGGCGACGCGGCAGGCAGCGAGACGCCGGGCACGTCGGCCGCGGCGGCGTCTGGCTCGCGCGCCGAGTGGTTCGAGTTGCGCCGCGGTGCGTGTCCTGGCCCTGCTCCTGCTGACCGGCAGGCGAGTACCAGTATCCATTCAGCATATCGCTGCCCGCGGACCTGCCGCCGACGCTGCATGCAGACTTTGGGCATCTCGAGTACCTTTTGTGCGCGACCGTGACGCGGAGTGGACCGCTGACGCCGAACCTGGTGAACCAACGGGAGGTGACGCTGGTGCAGATGCCCGCCGCGGCGGACGCGACGGACCCGGACCTGTGTGTGGTCACGCGGACGTGCGAAGACATGCTCTCGTACATGGTCAGCGTCGGGGGCAGGAGCTTTGCGATCGGCACGTCCATTCCCGTGAGCCTGCGGTTTGTGCCGACGGACAAGATCCGGGTCCACCGCATCACCGTCGCGCTCGAGGAGCAGACGGACTACTTCGCGAACGAACGCCACACTGTGCGCCGCGAGGTGCCGCGAAAATGGACGATGCTGCGCCTCTGCGCGAGCGGCATGGGCATCCCGTCGTGTCCGCTGCTGCCGTTACCCGCCGACGGCTCTGCGAGCCTCCATGCGTCACCCCTCGCGCCGCATGTGGAACGGGCTGCAGAGTTGGACCCGGCGCAGGCGGACGCGATCTGCGTCGCCCCATTCGACCCCCGCGGGCCGTGGGATCTGGCGCTCGACCTCGAGGTGTCCATGAGCCAGCAGAAGAAGGTGAACATTTCCTGCCAACACCCGCGCTCGAATATTTCCGTGACGCATGTGCTCAAATTGACGATTCGTGTGGAGCGTGGCGACGACGTCTGTGCAGACGCAGCTACCCGTGCGTCACAGGACACCACGTTATTCCCGCACACCTCTCCGCGGCTCCCTTCTGCTGCACAGCCAAAGCAGCGCCGTACGGTGGACATTGTCATTGGCATCCCCATCACGCTCACCCATTCACACACTTCTCTTGAGTGGACCAGCCTCCCACGCTACGAGTCGACGCCGTTCCAGCCCGCTCCTCCGGCGCTATTTGCGCCTACACACGCTCTCCATGTACCGTTACCCCCCCCCTGCGATTCTGTGTACACTGCGCTGGTGGACCCGCCCCCTGCGACGCCATACCCCGAGCAGGCGCCCCCACCGTTTGCCTCTGTCGCGACGTAGGGGGAACGCGCGTCGCTGGGTGTTACATAGGCCAAAGTTTTTTTTCTCTCTAGGGATTGTTGCCCCCCCCCCCGTTCCTCTACGTCGAGCCCGCCCCCCCTCCCCCACCCTCGGCCGAAACCACCCATGCATGAATACGCACCCGCCGCGCGCCCAAAACCATCCACTCCCACGACGCGTGGCGGCAAGGGAACACCGCGGCATGGAAGCCGCGACGGAAGCCGCGACGGAAGCGCGGAATGCGCTGATGTGCGTGCCGTGCACCGCGTATGCACTGACGCATGCAGCTCGTTCCACGACCTGTACCAGCATCTGGAGAGTACGCGGCTGAGCCTACTGCCGGACACGCTCGAGGGACTCCTCACACAGCGCCTGCCGCAGCTGCGCGACTGTGGTGGGGCGCCGTTCGGGACGCGTACAGAGGCGTCGCGGCGTGCGCTGGATACGGACAATACCGTGCGCTGGGGCGGGGTCTCGCTGCTGGTGGACAGCGTGCAGCGGGAGCTGAGTCTCGCCATCAGCGACCGGTACGACGTGGACGAGATTGCCGCGCTTTTCCTCGTGCGGACGTTTCTCGAGAGCGAGCACCGCTCCCTGGATGCACTGGCACGCGCACGTGCGCCGCGCACGGATGCGTACAACGACTTTCTCGACGCGTTCAACGTGTTTTTCTTCGAGGAGCAGCTGGCGGTCATCCGCTGCACGAGCGCACTGCTGCGCATCTCCGAGGACGCGCAGAACATGCTGCATCCGATGGCCACCGCGCTCCTGGACGCGTACGCGGACGCGGCGTGGGCGGGGACGTGTCTCGCGTGGTTCGAGGCAGCAACGACGCGGCAGCTGCCCGCTGCGGTCCGCCACGACGCGCGGTACTCGCTCCTCTGGGCGCGCCACGGGCTGCAGGAGCAGCTCGCACTGCTCGAAGTCGTGTTCCTGCTGTACTATGGGCGGCTCACGCCGCAGACGGCCGTCCTCGCGCACACGCTGCAGACGATTGCGCGCACGCACTTCGGCGAGCGCCAGGCGGCCACAGGGTTCCTCGATGCGTCCGCGTCCGCGCTCGTGGACAGCGTGCGCCACCTGCTCATGTTCATTGCAATCGAGTGCCTGAACCTGGAGGCTGCACTGGACGACGACGACGGCAGCTCGGCGGGCCCCATCGCCGCGGCCGCAGCGCACGACCCGGATGCGCTCGAGACTGCGTTCCAGCTTTTGGACGGTGCCGCGCTCACTGCGTATGCGCCGCTGCTGCTTGGGTGGTCGCTCGTCGTGCGGTGCCTGGAGGCGTGGGTGGACACGCCCGCGCCGGACGACGCCGCCGGTCGCGCGCGTGTCGCTGCGACGCTCGCAGTGCACGACGGGGGCCCCCCCGTCTCGCACCGTCTCGTGCAGGCGGCGACGGAGCCGTCGATGCGCCTGTTCGCAGGGCTCGCGGAGCTCGCTGAGTCGCCGCTCTTGCACAGTGGGGCGGATGCCGCGCTCGGCACATCGAACCTGTCGGCGCTTGCGTACCGCGCCGTATTCAAGGGCCTCCTGCTCACGCTGACGGACCTCGTGCAGCCGGAGTACCTCGCGGACTTTGATGCGCTCGTTGCCCTCTGGGTCGCCGCGTTCTCCGGCGGTGGGCGCGACGGCGCGAGCAGCTACACGCTCGCGCCTAGTTCCGATGCGCGGAACGGGATCGCCGCGCTGTGTCTGCAGTTCTGGACTGTGGACTATGTGCACCCGACGCGTGCATCCACGCTGGAGACCGCGCGGCACCGCTTCCCAGCGAGCTTCCTGCCTCTGGTCCGCCTCACCCGCGCACTTTCGGGTGGGAGCGGTGTTGGAAGCGGTGGCGCAGGAGACGGCTGCGCTGGCGAGCTTGTCACAGCGGACGGCGGCGCAGCGGACCTCGGCTCGGGGTGGCGCCCCCCCGTGGCGCAGCCCGCGGCGGCGGCGGCCGCACACGTGTTCGAGTACCTGGCGGCACTGCCCACCCTCGCGCTCCTCCTGCCGCCTGGCCTCCCGTGCTGGGAGCTCGACCCCGGGGGGGACGCGGGCGTCGTCCGCTATACGCTCACACACACGCTCAGCGTGCCGACGACGCAGCTCAGCCTCCCCGTCGGCACGCGCGGCACACTGATCTCTCCGCTCGAGTGCGCGCCGGCGGTGGTGCTTTGGTCACTGGAGCAGCCGCTCAGCGCATGGCTCATCATGCGCGACCTGCTCGCCGCGTATGTTGCGCCGCGCGGGAAGCGCCGCGCAGACACGCTGTGGGACGCATCGGTGCCGCCGACGGAGGCGCTCAGCCCCGACTGCGCGGCGGACGAATGGGACCTCGTCGCGGATATCCTCGAGCTCTTCGTCGCGGTGCTGCGCGGTGGGGCCGACGGCGTCGCGGACGCGCTCCTTGAGCATCTCGACGAGGGCGACCCGCGCGCGCCGCCTGCGCCCCGTCTCGTGGCAATCGCGCTGGACGTGCTCCAGATCGTGCTCGCCGCCCCCGTGCACACGCGCGTCGCATGTGCGGCCTACGCGCTGCTGCAGCTGCTCCTTCCGCGGCAGACGAACGAGGTCTGGCAGCACGTGCGCTCGACGAACGTGCTCGTGGGCAGCGCGGGGACCGCGCCGCTGCGTGCGGATGCAGATGACCTGCCGAGTGCGCTGCTCGCGCACGCGCTTGCCGACCGGACGTACGCGGGCGTACTGCGTCTCCTCGACCTCACCGCCGCGCTCGTGCACGAGCGCGCGTGCGCACAGTTTGCGGACGCACGCGAGCTGCACGACGTAAAGACCGCGGTCCTCTGTCGCGCGCTGCGCTGGGCCGCGGACACGGTGTGGGCGGAGCACGTGGGCTGGCCCTACGCGCATGTCTCGGACCGGCTCCAAGTGAGTGCGCGCTGCGTGCGCCTCTTCACACTCGTGCTCGCGGACCCGTGTGCACGCACGGAGCACGACGCAGTCGCCGCCCTCGTGTTCAGTGTGCTCGTCGCGGGGCCCTCGCCGATGTACGCGCCGCTGCTCGCGACGATCAGCGCGGGCGCGGCGCTCGTCCAGCAGCTCGACCGGGACGGCCACGCCGCGGACGCGCGCCTCGCAGAAGAGGTCGTCGAGGCGCATCTCCGCCTCGCGCTGCTCCTCGTGGAGTGCGCGCCAGACGGGCCGCTTCTCCCCGCGCTCCTCGGCGCCGCGCACGGCGGCCCCTGCGCGTCGCGTGGCGCTGGCGCCGTGCTGCAGTACGTGGGCGGGGGCGCGCCGCCGTTCCTCGCGTGCACCGGCGCGCATTTGCTCACCAGCGCGTGCCGCGTGACGGAGGCAGGCTCGTTCCGCCTCGCGGGGCAGTCCGGGTCGACGCACGACGTTGAGTCTGCGGTGTCGAGCCTCCTGGGCGTCGTCACGAACACGCACGAGGACGTCCCGTTGCGCGTCGCGGTGTGGCTTCTGCTCAGCGCGCTCGTGGACTCGCAGCCTGCGCTCGCGACGCTGCTGCTCACGGGCGGGCATCTCGCACAGGGGCCTGCGTCGCTCGCCGCGTCCGCGGACGGCGCGCAGCGCCTCGACCAGACGGCGCTCCAGCTCGCGGCCGACGCGGTGGCGGTGTGGGAGGAGCTCTGGATGGACGCTCCGGCGCTGCTTGAGGCGGCGGTGCACTTCCTCACCGTCGCCTGGGCGCACGCGCTGGAGCACCCACACGTGTTTGCGGACCTGCAGTGCGACACGGGCCTCTGGCGCGCCCTCGGCGCCCTGGTGCAGCGGGGCGACGCGCACGCGGGCGGTGTTGCGTCGCTGGATGCCGCGGACGACACGACGCCACACGACGCCGCCGTGCTCACCGCCGCCGCCTTTCGGCGCATGTGCCAGGCGCGCGCGCTGCGCCTCTTTGAGATCGACGTGCAGTGCGCGCCGCGCGTGCCGCCGCCCGCGTCTCTGCGTGTGCTCCAGGACATGCTCACCGCGGGCGGCATGGGTCGTGCGCTCGTCACGCTCCTGCGCACGGCGCCGGGCGCAGTGCGCCCGAGCGTCGCGGAGGCGCATCTTGCTGCGCTCGTCCCGCGCATTCCTCTCCTCGCGCTGCGCCGTGCGCCGCGCCGGGATGACTTTGACTTCCAGCGCACGTTTGGAGCCTCGTATGCGTTCTACACGGGTGCGCTCTCCGACAAGCTCGCGGGGGTGCTGCGTGACGACGCGGACGCGCTGGACGACGCTGTCGCACTCGCGCTCGCGGTGAATCTGGACTGGGGCCTCGTCGATGCGGGCGCCGCGTGCGCGCACGCGTGGACTCGCTGCATCTCGGTGAGCGCTGGGCGCCTCCTCTCCGACGCGGAGGCATCCAGAAGCGACGCGGCCGCGGCGATGCAGCAGGCGTGGGCGGACGCCGCGCAGCAGCTTGCGCATCTCGCGCTCGACGCGTCGCCGGACACGGCCCCGGCGAATGACGCGCTGGCGAACCACGTCGCGCTGCTGGCCGCGCTCGTAACGGCCGCCTGGGCGCCCCGCGGCAGCACTGCCCCCGCGCATGTGGAGACGCTCCTCCCACTGCTCGCCGCGCTCTTCGAGCACTCCGCGTACGCACTTGCGGACAGCCTCGCAGGCACGCGGACGCCGCCGTACCACACGCCACTGCTGCAGATGGCGCTCCTCTGTCTCGCGAGCGCGCGGCGCGCGCGCGCGGGTGCGTCGTTTGGCGCGTCGCTGGACGTGGTCGTTGGTGCCGTCGTCCGGGTGTTGCGGGACCTGGCGCCGTTCCGCGCGCGCCTGTCGGACGCGGCGAGTGACGACGCACGCGGCGCGGAGGTGGATCTCGAGCTAGTCGTCGCTGTCGTGCAGACAGCGATGCACATGGACATCGCCACGCACGTGTGGCTTGCGCCACTGCGCGACGCGCGCGCGCTGCCCGCGTGCGTGGAGCTGATCAGCGCCGCGCCGCTCGTCGTCCTGGGCCCCGCGGCCGCCGCGTCGCGCGCGACACCGCGCACGCCGCCGATGCTTGCGCACGTGCGTTTTTTTGCCCCGCTCCTGCGGCTTTTCTCCGCGCTCGCGGCGAATGCGGATGCGTGCGAACTGGTCGCGCAGGCCGGCGCCGTGTTCGGGCTGTGTTCGAATGCGCTTAGCGACCGCCTGGACCGCGGTGCTCTGGAGCCCGTGCTAGCGTCCGGCGATGCGAATCCGCTGCATGCGCTCTGGATACTGGTCCTGCAGTGCGTGATTAACCTGGTCGAGGGGCTGGGATCCGGCCCCGCGCAGCCGCCCGCCGTCGCAGCGCACTTTGTCGACACGGACGTGGCAACGTTCGTGGACCTGTACGCGCCGCAGCTGCGCCGCTCGCTCGCATTTGCACCGTTTCCTGCGCCGCTCGGTGCGCGCACGGGAATCGACGTCGCGCAGCTGCAGGAGCTGGTCCTGGTCCTGCGGCTATTCTACGCAATGCACCGCGCAAAGGCACCGCCCGTCTCCGTGCCGACGGACTCGCCGGCGCAGCGCGCAGCGCACGTCCCCCACGGCGCGGTGCTTCTCGCACATGCACCGGGTCTCCTCCAGCAGCTCACCTACCTGCAGCAGCATCCGCTCGAGATGCGTGTCCTCCTCGGCGTCGACGAGCTGCTGCCCCCGGACGCGGACGCGATCGCCGCTGTTGCGGGCGAGGCGGTGCGCGAGGCCGGCGTCGCGCTCCTCGCGCTCCTCTGGGACCTCTCCGGCACGGACGCCGTGCTTACGCGGGACCCCGGCGACTGGCCCACGCTCCCCGCGGTCATCATACCCACGCTCCACGTGGCGCCGGCGAGCCCCGCGTCCCTCGGCACGCTTTTGGAGCTCGCGAGCGTCCTCGCCGACGCTGTCCGCAGTGCGCCCAAGTCGCCGATCCGCGATGCTCTCGAGGCGGCGCTCGAGCAGTGCATTGGGCTCTGCGCCACGCAGGCAGTCGTGTGGGCGCGTGGACGTGTCCCGTCGGATGCGCCCGAAGACCGGCGTGCGCATGTGGCCTCTGCGCAGACGGAGATCGATGCCGGGCTTGGCCGCGACGTGGATGCGGCTCTCCGCGTCGCGCAGGACGTCTGTGGAGGCACCGGCGCAGGCGTAAAGGCGGCGGGGCTTTGGCGCGTATTCCACGCGTTTGCGCGGCAGTACCTAAGTGTCGGCCCCCATTAGTCGCGGCTGCGCGGCGGCCAGGGATACGAGGTTCGCTGTCGCAGATGGACCCCGCTGTCGGTTCCCTGCTGCTTTGCCTCCCCGTCCATAGGAAACACATGTACGCCACCTATTCACCCTATATCCTGCGGTCCTGCCTGCCGACGGCATTCTGCGGAGCAGCACCGGGGTACCGTGGCAAGTCGCCCTCGATCGTCCACCAGTTGGGTTTCGACGCTGTATAAAAGTGGAACGCTGGGGCCGTGCGCGCGTCCTCGTCGATAAGTCCCATGCGCAGGCGCAGAACGCCAGGGGACGCGTCGCTGCTGATGAACAAGGGAGAGCCACATTGCTTGCAGAACTTGCGTTGCTTCCCGGGTGACGACTCAAACATGGTAATGAGAT
Organism: Malassezia sp. CBS 17886; assembly: GCA_029542825.1. Lineage (NCBI taxonomy): Eukaryota > Fungi > Basidiomycota > Malasseziomycetes > Malasseziales > Malasseziaceae > Malassezia > Malassezia sp. CBS 17886. The sequence goes on along the minus strand of CP119886.1, from coordinate 131,880 downwards.
TGCCGCCACTGTCTACACGGAAACTGGCAGCGGGCACCGGAACGTTGCTGGCAAACACGGCGCCATTCGACTTCCGGCACTTGCCGCAGTAGCAGAGCTGCACAGGCTCCAGATCGCCAAATACACTGTACTTGACGCCTCCGCACAGGCAGCTCCCCGTGTACGATGGCTCTGCGCTCGTGTCTGTTGTGGCACTCATCGTGGCAGATGAGGTCGTACGACTCATTTTCTGCCGCGCACGGTCGTCGTCACGTGCGGGACGGCGTCAGTCGCGGGGAGCAGTTGGATGCAGACTGGAGCTGGAGCAGGGGATCCACACTCCCGATGAGCCAATCTGTGAATGCACGCCGAATTTGAATAGCGCCTATTTTTTGGCGCCGCCTGAGCAAAAATCTGTCATCTAGCAGTATACCAAAATGCGCGCGCATTACTGGTCGCGGCAGGGCACGTGGGGTAACGTCGAGACCCTCATGCATGGGGAGTTCATACATTTATAAGTTGTGATAGTTCAGGAGGGACGTTTTGTGGACATACTCTCTCTAATGGCGGCGACAACGGGGCATTCGTCTGCCGCCGATGCGGCAGCTGAGCCCATGGGGTCCATGGAGAGTGGCGCCGCGGGGGGGATAGCGCAGGGAGGGGTGTCGAAGGAAGACGCGCGGACGGAGGACGCTGCGGAGCCGACGGTATACCCCGCCGGGGAGGGCACGCGTAATGCCGAGGACGAAGTCTTCTCCTGGAAGAAGCTCGGTACAATCGCGGCGTGTGGCGCCGCGCTGTTCTCCGATGGGTATGTGAATTCATCGATCGGAACGGTGAACACGATTTTCAAGAAGCTGTACCCAGGCGTGTACACGAGCCACCGGAGCTCCGTCGTGTCGGCGATCGCCTTCGCCGGTACCGTCATTGGAATGCTGATATTTGGCTTTGTCTCTGATGCAATGGGGCGCAAGTCGGGCATGATTATTGCGACGCTCATCATCCTTGTGTTCACTGCACTTTCTGCAGGGTCCTACTACAAGGGCGACATCGGGGGCATGCTGAACATGCTTACCGCGTGGCGCTTCTTTACCGGCGTTGGAATCGGTGCCGAGTATCCAACGGGGTCGGTGGCTGCGGCGGAGAAGACGGAGGAGATGCCGCGCAGGTTCCAGCACGGGCCCTTCATTTTTGTCACAAATTTCATGATCGACGCTGGCTTCGTGACCGCCGCATTCGTGCCGCTCGTACTCACATGGATCGCGGGGGAGAACCACGACCGACTCAACTGGCGTCTCACGCTGGGCCTCGGCGTCGTCCCCTGTCTCATTGTGCTTCCCTTCCGCTTCGCAATGAAGCAGCCGAGATCCTACGTGGAGGGCGGCATTAAGCCGGTGAACATCCCGTATTGGCTCGTGATCAAGCGGTATTGGTTCCGCCTGATGACGATCTCGATCATCTGGTTCATCTACGACTTTATCACCTACCCATTCGGCCTGTACTCGTCCGTGATCACAGACAACGTAATCGAGAACCCGACGCAGGTGAAGACCTTTGGCTGGGCAGTCGTCATCACCCTGTTCTACATCCCGGGAGCATTCCTCGGTGCCTGCACTGTCGACATCCTTGGTCCGAAAAAGACGCTGGTCACGGGCCTCACGTTGCAGATTATCATGGGCTTTATTCTCTCGGGCCTGTACGTGCCATTGACGAAACACATCGCCGCCTTCTGCGTTGTGTACGGCCTCTTTCTCTCATTCGGCGAGTTTGGCCCTGGCGATAATCTCGGTCTCATTGCCTCGAAGTCATGCGCCACCTGCGTCAAGGGCCAGTTTTATGGGATCGCGGCCGCGATTGGGAAGATTGGCGCGTTTGCTGGCACATATGCATTCCCGGAAATCCAGTCGCGCTACGCAACGACAGACCCACGATACAACACGGTGCCTTTTTATATTGGGTCCGCGCTTGAGTGCGTCTCGCTCGTCCTCGCAATTTTTTTGATTAAGGAACGCAGCGCCGACTGCCAGAAGAGGGAGGACGAGGACTTCCGCACGTATCTCGAGGTGAATGGCTTCGACATGTCGCTCTTTGGCCGGCCGGACGAGGAGGACCGGGGGAAGGTCGTGAGCATCGACTACAGCGAGAAGCCCAAGTTGGACGTGTAAGGGCATCCGTTGGCTCATGGCGTGTGTTTGGCATGCTGCCACGGTCCCAACGCCATCAACATGTACGAAGCGTCGTTCGGCGCCAAAGCCCCAGGAAACCTTATGCCAGCTTCATCGCACGGCGTTCTGCTCCGGTGCGCGAGCCACGGGAGCAGGCCTGTCTTTCGTTTGTGGGCCTGTCAGGTTTGGACCCCACGCCATCCAGGAGATGTCATGTGGGGCAGCCTCCGGCCCGTTTCTCAAATTTGCCAATATTTCGGTGGCTCCTAGAAATACATATATGCATGTCCGCCTTACGTCGCGTCCTGCATGGCTTCTCACTACGCATTTCCCCGTCCACCCCCCGTGAGGATCAACTTCGGTTTGCGCTGCTGCGCACGCGGGGTAGGTGTCGCGGGGGCCGCGGGCGCACTTGCCGACGCCCCGTCTTCTGGCGTAGAATGGGCCACTTCTAGCGCGTCCCAGGCCTCGTCCATAACGCGAGCGTCCGAGCTGCGATCCCGCACCTCGTGTGCCGAGTTCGGAGCTGCTGGCGTCCCCCACACGGTCTTGCGTCCGGACACGCTGGGCTGCGGCTTGGATGGCATCGGCGGAGGCCCCATGCTAGGAAACACGGGGTCATCTCCAGCGGCCCCTGGGTGCACAGGGAAGTGCATCTCGGCGCCAAGCATGGCGGAGTCACGGAAGGAGAGCAAATCCGCAGAGTGATGGCCCGCAGACACCGGTACGCAGTGCGTATCGACAGTGGCAGAGCCGCCAACATCGCGACGCCGTCCACGCGAGTCCATGAACTGGCTCGCCGAGTGCTTTGCCTCCTTCTCCGCACGCGAACGAGCACGCTCCTCCCGCTGCGCCTTGTCGCGGCGGCGCTGCGCGCGCTGCCGCAGGGTCGCTTCCCACGGTTTCCACTGGATGCCTTCCTGTACGGGCGCGAGTAGCGCCACTGTGCGCGGCCAGTGGACTTCGACGAACGTCACGTCTGCCGACATGGGGAGATGCCCGAGATACTTACAGCGACGGCGCAGGTTCTCATCCATGGTGCCTTCCTCCGCGGCCTGTACAACGACCTGGAGGGTGTCTGGGAACGCCGCGTAGCTCGTAAAGTGCGAGAGCAGTACCTTGATATCGATCGGATGCAGGAAGATGTACTGTCCGGATGCCGCCTGGTAGAAGTAGTAGGATCCGTCCATGGCGCCGCTCACTTCGTTGTCCACCGTATGCGCATGTGCGCTCGGCATGCTGTCTGATGCTGCGCGGAGGACTGCGGCATGCTCCATGCGCTCCACGAGGTCCTCGCGCGCCAGATGCAGGAACGTAAGACTCAGCGACTCTCCTGTGCCTTCCCGCAGCGCGCCGATTTCCGCCTCCACATCCGCCAAGTCCCGCTGCAGCGACTCCGTCAGGAATGCTGGCGTAGCGAGCATGACGCGCGCAAACTGGAGTGCGTTCGCGGTTGCACAGTCCGGCGCGCGACAGTGCGTCGTCTGCAGCGCCGGGCACGGCGCGGAGCGTGGAAGCGCCATGGCCACATTCGGTGCACGCTTCATAAGCCGCATCGTCATGACTCCATCCATCTCGTGCAGGTGGCGCAGCTCCTCGGGCTTTGCTGCCTCTCCGTGACTTGCCCAATACTCCTGCGCATGTCGCGCGGCAATCTGCTCCCCGTTGAGCCAGTGCACTAGCTTCACATCGCGGACGTGCACGTCGTCCCAGCAGATGGGACACCGTCTGCTCGGACCCACGTACTCCGCCACGCGCTGCGGCAGGGCACGCGGCTTCCTGTCCCGCGTGTCCGGCGTGAGCAGATAGTGCAAAATGCACGCATAGCAAAACACGTGTCCACAGCGCGTGATGCGTGGCGCACTTGGCGGCGAAAGGCATATTGGACAGGTGGGCGCATTGCTGTCGCCGAGCGCCGCGCGGCCTCCACCAGTGACCAGGTCTGACGAAGAGAACATGGAGACCGCCGCGATCTCGTGCCAGGGCAGCGCAACGTCCGCGTCCACACAGTGGCGCGACGCGTCAAACGTCGGTTTCATGACGAAGCGGTATTGGGCATTCACATATCCTGCGGGTCAGTCGGGCCCCACCCCGCGCAACCCACGCTCGCGGTTAAATGGCTTCATTGCCTCCGACTTCCGCATGCGCCGCGGCGCCTGGGGCGGCGGGGCACGAGGCGGAAGTGTGAACGACAGGAGCTGTGGGTCAGCGATGTGGCAACACCATAGACGTACATGGTTCAGGCTCTGGCCGCGTTTCTTGCTCGCCTGCTTCGACCGCGCCTGCGCCTCGTGCCCCTGCCCCGTCCAGACATCAGACTCAGTCATGGCTCCAAGCACGCGTTACACTGCGCCAACGAGTGACTGGCCAACGGCCGTGACACGACCCTTGAGTGGCGCAAGGCAGCCGCAATGCGGACACCAGCCACCGTCGCCCTGCGCGGACACCCCGGTGGCCTACCAGGCACATCCGACATCCGCACTGTCACGATGAATCTGCCGCGCGCCTACAAGGCCACGCCCGCTGCGCGAGAGTGCCACGTGGAGGATGGCTGGAAAACGCTACGAAGCGTAAAACGGAGGCGGGAAACGCGGCTACAAGAGGCCCTGGCGCTTGAGCAGCTCGTACGTTTTGCGGGTATAGGCCTGTAGGGTGAGCCGCGCGTCGCTGTGCACGCACATTTCCATGCTCGTCCTCGACCTCCTCTGTGTCGCCCTCGTCCACGTAGTCGACGCGCTCCTGCAGCTTGAGCTTCTCGTACACTGCTGGTCAGCCGACGCTCGCGGGCGGGCGTACATGAAACCGCGTCCTGGATGCGCGTGATGTCGCGGAACTGCGGCGTATTGGGGAGGCCCAGCGCCCGCATTCCGAACGCGTGCCGGGACTCCTGGAAGTGCTTCGCAAAGATTTTCCTGCCGTCAGTCGTGCCACACATGCACGCACCTGCCGCGGTATATGTGGTCCGAGCAGATTTCGCACTTGTACTCAACGCTGAGTCCGTGCAGCTTGTACATCCAGTACGGGATCGGGCGCCCATCAAAGCCAAGCGGCAGCTTGAGCGGGTTGTAGATGCGGTCCTCTCTGTCGTCCTGGACCCGCTCGACCTCTTCTTCTTCTTCGTATCCGAGCCCCCCCGTAAGAAATGCCTCTTCCTGCTCCGCCGCAAGCGCCTCCGCCTCCTCCTGCCTCTCCCGGTCGGTAAGCGCTGCCTTGCGCTCCACGTTCGCACGCGTATCGTCTCGTGTCTGCTGCAGTGCCGTCGCCAGCGCGTGCACGAGCACCTCGTCGCGCGCGAGGAGCTTCGCGCGCAATGCACGTTTCGCCTGTTCCAGTTCATAGTTGGCCGACCGTTCCGCCGCCTCTTGCGGCGTCACGCGCGCCCCGTTTTGCGCACGCGTCGCGAGCTTCTTGTGCCGCTCTGAGGACAGGTGCGCTTCGTACACGCTCCGCTTCGCGTAGCTGCGCCTACACGCGTAGCACCAGATGCCATCACCGCTGTCGGCGTCCCCGGCCACGCGACGGCCAAAAAGCACGACCTCCTTGTCCTGCCACCCAGGAATGCGCCCTGCATCCCAGTCCGCGTCAAAGTGCTCCAGGGCCTCGGCCGCGACGACGTCCATATCCTCCAGGGGTCGCGTCTTGTGCAGGAACGCGTCAAGATAGCTCCGCAGGCCGGACAAGTAGCTGCACATGAGTCCACGCGCTGTTCCCAGTACGCACCTTTGATACGCCTCCGTGCGCTTGGTGCTCGGCGACACCCCCGCACCATCGCCGACCATATTGTCCAGTCGCGCAATGTAGTCGAGATAGCTGATGCGCGTGACCCCCTTCAGGTTGATGTACGTTTCGTACTGCACATAGAGATCGAGGAACCGGCCGCCCATTTCCTCCCCGCTGAACTCGCGGTCCATCACCTCCATGTCCGTCATACCCATATCATCACTCAGCAGGATTGACGGCGCTGCTGATGTCTGCAGCGCTACAGCCTGCTCGGGATACTTGCGATAGTGGTCCTGCAGCTGCCCGAGCCGTGCATAGAACTCCGCAAACGGCCCGTTCTCGACGTCCCCATCATCCTGGCGCGCAACCGCATCCCATTCCGCGTCGCGCTCATCTGTCTTGTCGTACAACTCGTGCAGCGACTCGTACCGAGTCACCAGCTTGTCCAGCAGCTGCGACGCTGTGAGCTCCCATTGGAGCCGCAGCCGCTGTGACGACGCCTTTGGTGGGCGACTTAGTGTCTCGCCAATGGCGCCCTCTAGCTGCTCAATCTCCTCATGCGTCATCCGCGTGGTCTCGAACACGGACGTCTCCGCCATCGTGTCGACACTAGCTACCGAGGATCGTCTCCAGAGGTCGCCCGTCGCGCGGCGCCACGGCGAAGGAAAGCATGTGACCCCACGCCACGTGGCTCATTTCTCGTGTGCGCGCACCGTCGCCCCGAGTCGAAGTTCTGTGCAACGATGGCTGTACGTGCGTGAGGGGGCATTTCTCACGCGGAGCAGGGTGTACATTCTACGGGCCAGAATCTGGTGTTCGAAAGCAGCGAGGAGGTCACAGTTGCGCCGACATTTGTGAGCTCCTGTTGACGGGCTCCTAACGCGGCAGGATTCGCTCGGCTTGAAGGATGACTTGCTGCGTGGCATCTACGCATACAGTGCGTACTCGGTGCGGACTGCGCACTCACGCGTCAGACTATGAGAAGCCGTCGGCAATCCAGCAGCGTGCAATTCTGCCGATTCTCCGTGGCCGCGATGTGATTGCGCAGGCGCAGTCCGGCACTGGGAAGACAGCCACCTTCGCCATTGCTATGCTCCAGACCATCGACACTATGCTGCGCGACACGCAGGCGCTCGTGTTGAGTCCAACGCGCGAGCTTGCGACGCAGATCCAGAGTGTGGTGTTGGCTCTTGGCGACTACATGAACGTGCAGTGCCATGCATGTATTGGTGCGCAGCGGACATTATCTTAAATACTCATGTCCACAGGCGGCACAAGTGTCGGCGAGGACATCCGAAAGCTCGAGTACGGACAGCACATTGTGTCCGGGACGCCGGGCCGGGTGTTCGACATGATCCGGCGCCGGCACCTACGCACAAAAAATATCAAGATGCTCATACTTGACGAGAGCGACGAGCTGCTCAATATGGGCTTCAAGGACCAGATTTACGACATTTACCGGTATCTCCCGCCGGCGACGCAGGTTGTCCTCCTCTCAGCGACGTTGCCCAACGACGTACTTGAGATGACGACCAAGTTCATGACGGATCCTGTCCGCATCCTCGTGAAGCGCGACGAACTCACGCTGGAGGGGATTAAGCAGTTCTTCGTCGCTGTGGAGAAAGAAGAGTGGAAGTTTGACACGCTTTGCGACCTGTACGACACCTTGACTATCACGCAGGCTGTCATCTTCTGTAACACGCGCAGAAAGGTGTGTATGCCCTTAACCTGCGTCTCACGCGCACAGGTCGACTGGCTCGCGGAGCGGATGCGGGAGAATAACTTCCAGGTCAGCAGCATGCATGGCGAGATGCAGCAGAAGGAGCGGGATGCGATTATGAGCGAATTTCGCCAGGGGTCTAGCCGTGTGTTGATTACAACGGACGTCTGGGCACGCGGTATCGACGTGCAGAACGTGTCGCTTGTCATCAACTACGACCTGCCGGCGTACGTGTGCCATGGGCGAGGCGCTGACCTGCAGCAACCGCGAGAATTACATCCACCGAATTGGCCGGTCTGGTCGGTTTGGCCGCAAGGGTGTCGCCATCAACTTTGTGACCACAGACGACGTCAAGATCCTTCGCGACATTGAGCAGTATTACAGGTGGGTGCCGCGGGCAGTGGGAACTCACAGGCAGCACACAGATCGATGAGATGCCTATGAAGATAGACGATCTCATGTAGGCTTGTAATTGGCACACGTGCCCTGATTCGCATCTCTTTGTCCTGGCGCACGGGCAAATCATGCGGATACGATGCGCGGCGTGGGGGATGGTTCAAGGTCCAAGTTTGGAAACCGGTTTCCGCACGCCCTCACCAGATCCAATCACGGGCAGCTATCTTTCTAGAGATGGTACTGGCTTGCATGAAGCGGTCTGTGCGCGAATTTATCGCAAACCGGGGATTCCATTTCGGTTTGAAGTCGCGGTTTCTGTCCCGCTGACCAATGAAATCGCGTACCACGCTTGACATGTTCCTGCTATCACAAGGCACCGATGCGGTTGCCTCGCGATATTGCAGCCATGTCGCGGTGACCACTACCTATCAGCGCGGCACGAGGGAGCAGGCAGCAGATAGCAAATACACGGAGCCAAGCGGCTGCGGCTCCGGAGCGCATATATTATGGGCGGCGCGCCAGCCACAGTCCCCCCACTACTCCTCGTCATGTACAAGATCCTCGTTCTCGCCGCCACCGCCGCCAGCGTCGCTGTTGCCGCTTCGACCAACCAGCTCAGCGTGAAGGGCTACACGGCTGACGTGTCCAACAAGGACACCGGCTGCAAGTTCGGCAGCGGCGACATCCTCAAGGCGTGCGGCAAATGCGCCAAGAGCATCACAGAGTGCGCGACTTCTGGCTTGAACGCCACGTCCGTGTGCGTCGAAGAAATCAACAGCTTTGCTGAGGACTGCGGTGGCTGCGCCGTTGATATCCTCGAGTGTCTGTAATCTTTACAGATATGTGTGCCTGTGGGACCTGTCCACCACAACGTCCACTTGGTAAACATTACACATGTAATGCGGAACCCTTTATCGTTCGACATTGCTGGTTTTATGTGCAGGCATTTTGTCCCGACCCCATCCCCACTGCCGCATACAAATGCCGCATTCAAAGCCGTTCGTCGGCGTAAAGCCCGCGTGATTCAACCGGCATCTAGGCACCGCCGTGTGACTATGAAGGGATTAGCCTCAGCCGGGCCGACAAATAGGCGAATTTCGCTTTACTGCATTTTACAACTTGCGCATATTCACAGCTATGTAAGGGGATCGCACAGTCCTGGCCAATGTTACGTACGCCGCACAGCGGTCGGTAGATCGGGTCAGGGACAAATGTACGAGTGCGTCGTGCATGGATCGGACGTTATTGTGACTTCATCGCAAATGTTACCGGCGTTAGCGGCCGCAGGTTTGCGGGGCGGAATTCCGTGCCCATGTCCACCGAACTCTTGAGTCGCGACTGCGCCACCGGGCACTACACGTACAAGAGCGCTGTATCTTTTTGTCTCACGAATACTGGCCACAGTGACCGCGTCGGAATCAGGAATCAGAACGGTGCGCATTTTCAGAATACGCAATGTCTTCGTCCTGTTCCTTTGGGCGTAACGCACGTCCTGCGCTGTCTGCGCATCAACACAAGTATTCGTCAGGAAAGCCCGCGCTAAACGTCGGTGATATCGATGCGCAGTCGTACGCGCTCGAGCAGCAGTCCACGGGGGGTGGCGGCGTGTGGAGCCGACGGCGCAAGTGGAGCCCATGGGCTATCGGAGCAGCTGTGATCCTTGCCACTGTCGTCCTCGGCGTGGGACTGGGCGTCCATCTTGGAATGGATTTGCGCACGAAGCCAATGGGCTTGGGCCTGTCGAGTGCGCGGGGGATGAGATGGGAGGGGGCGCAGGTAGCATGGAATGTTCGGCGAGCGGCGCCAGATAATGGGCCTCCGCCCAGTTCGGATGGGCCGACGCCAAGCCAGGGTGATGCCCCGCCGCCACCACCAAATTTGGACGTTTCGCCGTCAGGCCAGGATGATGCCCCGCCGCCGCCAAGTTCGGATGGGCCGCCACCAGGTCAGGATGATGCCCCGCCGCCGCCAAGTTCGGATGGTCCGCCGCCAGGCCAGGATGATACCCCGCCGCCGCCAAGTTCGGATGGTCCGCCGCCAGGCCAGGGTGCTCCCCCGCCAAATTCGGACGCCCCACCACCAGGCGGCGACGTGACCCCAGCAGGGAAAACGACTAGCTCGCAGAAGCTCGACCCGCTCCCTCCATGGAACTGGACCGACACAAAGAACAAAGTTTACGGCGTGAATGTGGGTGGACTACTCCTTCTGGAGCGCTGGATGTACGAAGACTGGTTCACCCAGGTTGGTGGACCGGACGTCTGGGACGAGTGGACAATGTCGCAGAAGCTCGGAGACCGCATGGTAGATGTGCTGAACCAGCACATGTCCTCCTGGTTCATCGAGTCCGACATGGACACCATCCACAGGGCCGGGGTCAACATGATCCGTGTGCCGATCGGATATTGGGCGTTTGTGCAGAATGCTCCCGGAGAGCCATACAAAAATACAACGCAGCTCGACCGCCTCTCGGACGTACTGACGTGGGCGCACCAACGGAAAACGTATGTGCTGGTGGACATGCACGGTCTCCCCGGCAGCCAGAACGGTGACCAGAGCAGTGGACGGAACACGTCGCTGCAGACAAATGGCCCCATCCCGTGGTACTCAACCGCAAACCAGCAACTTTCGTTGCAGACGCTCGACGCGATGCTCGCGTGGATCGACCGGCACCCCTCGCGCTCCGTCGTGAGCGGTGTGACCTCGGTGAACGAGCCGCAGACATTTTCCAATGCCAGCCATCTCGACGCGCTGAAGAAGTTCTACACGAACAGCCTCCACGCGTGCAAAAAATACAAGATGCCGCTCATCGCCCACCACGGCTTTGTCGACAACCCGTATGAGTACTGGCACGACTTCTTCGATGACAACGACCCAGCGATGCTCGTCTTCGACGACCACCCGTACCCGGGCTGGTTCCCGCCCAGGGAAGACAAGGACGCAATTTCTGACGTCGTGTGTGGACTCGGCAAGAGCGCGCATGGCTTCCCCAGTCCGGTACTCATGGGCGAGTATTCGGCGGTGACAAACATCAACACGACCGCGTACACGACTTCGTTCATGGCCTCGCAGCTCGGCACGTACGGATGGTCCGCGGGTTCTATGTTTTTCAACTTCAAGGTGAACTCCACTGAGCACCCCGTCCTTGCGGAGGCGCCGGTGATAATGGACAAGTACTCGATGTTTGCAATGCAGAAGCAGGGCTCATTTCCGAGCCGCCCGCAATCGAACGCGCCCAGCAACTTTACCGACGCGCTCCCGAACCCATGCGGATCGGATCCCAAGGAGAGCTGGTCTTGACTTAGCATGTCCTGTTCTCTGTAGTTCATCGCAGTATGCATCTTGCTACTTTTGTCGTTATGATCTATGTGTCACCGGAATGTGCCGCTCCGGTTCCCCGACCGCATGTCGTTCTTCCGCTTCGCTGCCTTGAACATGGGCCGCCCGCCGCGCTCTCCTCTTTGCGCATGCGTGCCGTCACGTGCCGGACGCAGGTCGAGCACAGACGCCGCCGTGTCGTACTCGAACGGCTCCACATGTTCGCCCGTCTGCCGCTTCCGCTTCCGCTCCTTGCTCCACCGCGTCTTTTTCGACACTGCCACGACCGGGTCGCTGGGCGGCGGGGACACGGTCGCTTCTCCTCGGGCGGCACCGCGCGACGCTGCGCCCGTGGTGTCATCCACGGGGTCCTCGGGCTCCACCGCGTGGTCCTCCGCCTTCCAGCCGCCACGCCCACCGCTGCCGTCCCGCACCGTGTCCCCGCCCACGTCATGGCCCTCGCTGTGTCCCGCGCTGTGTCCCTCGACCACATGTGCGACTCCCATGAGCCGTGCCATTTCATTCCTTGTCCGCTCGCGCGTTCCCGCGCCGCCGCCGCCGCCGAAGAGGCCCTGCAGCACGTCCCTGCATTCGTTGCGTATTTTGCGCATGATGCTCGCGGGCGCGCCTGCGGGCGGTGTCAGCGCCGCAGGGAGCTCAAACAGCGACGTCCGCTTCGCCTTCGCGCCGCGCGCGCGCCGGTCCGCCTGTGGCCTGTCACGTGCCGAGACGAGGTTGCCAAACAGCACGGACCCAGACGAGCTGAGCGAGTCCGCGGGGATGTCCCAAATCTCTGGACATACGCGCGCCGGCGACGCAGACCCGTAGCTCGGCGCCGTACGTGCTGACACAGGCGTGTCCGTATGCGACGCAGCCGCACGGACGCTGACGCCCGTATCCTCGGGCGCCTCCGCGACAGCTGCGTCGAGCTGCGCCGCGGCGGCGCGGTCGCGCAGGGACGCGTCCGCCTGCCACGCATCGAGCTCCGCATGGATGACACTGGCGAGCTCCGTGGCACGGGAACGCACTGCATGCGCCGTGGGTGGCACCGCGCGGCGCGCCTCCTCGGGCGTCGCCGGCGCGCGAAACGCGAGGCGAATGAGGTTCGCAGCCGACAAAATGGACCTGTAGCGTGAGCACTGCGGCAGACGCGACGCACGGGACACTTTCGTCTTCTGCGCGCGCGACAGAGTCGCGCCAGCGATGCAGCCGCCGCGTGAGCCGCTCTTCGCGGCCCATGAGTGCGAGCGGCTTTGCGTCCGGCGACGCGCGCGCGAGGTCGCCGCCGCGGCGGAGCCAGAGCGCGCGCCAGCCGCCGCTCGACTCGCCCTCGGGGTCCCACGGCTTCTTCACGTAGGCCTTCGTCGCCGTCGCGCGGCTCCGCTCGAATACCTCGCGGACCGCACGAACCCCGCCCTGCTGCAGGAGCTCCTGCCGGAGGCGGTCGTAGACGTAGAGCAGCGAGTGCGTGTCGCTGCGCGCGTAGAAGAGCATCTCGCGCGGCAGGGGACGGATGCGCCAGTCCGCGAGCTGGAACCGCTTGTCCGCGTCGAACGCGCAGTAGCGCGCGAGCAGATACGCCAGGCCGTGTGCACCAAACGCGAGCACATTGGTCGCGTGGTATGTGTCAAAGAGATTCGTGACATACAGCCCGAGGTCGCGCTGCAGCCACAGGATGTCGTGGTCTGCCCCATGCAGCACGAGCACCTTGTTCGGATCCGCAAAGACGGCGTTCAGCCGCTCCGCGTTCTCGCGCACCTCGTCGGAGAGCGTATCGACGATCCAGTCGCCCCAGCGCGTGCTGATCTGCATCAGACACACGATCCCCTGGTACGAGTGCGTGCTGTGGTGCTCGAGGTCCACAGCGATCTCGGCCACGCGCGCCTCTTCGAGGTGCGCGAGCAGCGCCGCCAGCGCCGACGCGGTGCTCACCCACTCGAACGAGCACGCCGCAGTAGCGCCCTCCGGCGCCGCCAGGTCGAGCGGCCCGGGCGCCTTCGGCTCCGACACGACGAGCGCCGTCGTCGGCACGTCTGCCGCGAAGATCTCCTTGTGGTACGGATTCAGCCGCGGGTCCCCCTCCACGCCATACTGTCCCTGCGTCGTCGCGCCTGGGGACAGGTCCCAGCTCGGGTCCGTCCAGCCCGGTGGCACGACCGCATGCGGCTTCCCGAAGCGGAGCGGACGCGACCACACAGTGTCCTCGCGGTTGTCCGGCTGCGTGGTGAAGCGGCGCTGCGGCGGCAGGATCGGCGCGTCGAGGACGTGCGCGGGGAGCGGGCCACTGGCTGGAAGTCCATCCGTGCACGCCTCGTCGGCGCGTGCACGCTGAGGCCGTCCCCCCGCGGCGGCGTCCCACGAGACCTCCCGGCGCCCCGAGAGTTGGTCGAGATAGACGTCCGCGCGCTCCAGCAGCCTGTCAACCTGGTCACCGACGGCCGACGCAAACGCCGCAGGTGCTATGAGCGGGTCCGCGGTAGCCTGCGCCGCGTCTGCCCGCGCCGCCGCGCCCTCCTCACCAATCCATCTGTGCATGCCCACCAGCAGCTCCCCAAGGCCCCCGCGCGCGTCCGTAAGCGCATCCTGCAGCGCCGGATCAATGGTGCAGTAAAAATCGAGGTCAGTCGACGACGGAAGGCGCGCAGCCGTTTGCGTCGCGCGCTCCAGCTCCCTGCTGAGGCGTGACAGTCGCGCTTCCATGGTCGCTCCGCACGGCGCCCGCTGGTGCGCGCGCCGACTTTTCACCACGATTAGTCAGCGCGCAGCGCGACGCGGACAGTCAGTGCGCGCGGCGGAACGCGTCGAGTGCTTCGTGATGGGCAGCGTGGGAGACGTGCCGTCAGTGCGACCCTCGGCGCTCACTGGGTCGTACACATGGAGTTCGCCCGTGCCGCGTGCGTGTGTCGGTGACGGGGCGGCGCCGACGGGTGTCCCGTGTGTACTCGGCGTGGACGAGGCCGGGCGCGGGCCGGTTTTAGGTGCGGTGTGAGGGCGGCGTGTTCTGACTACAGGTCCGCTTGTGTACGGCGTCGCGTACTGTCCAGAAGAGAGCATGGACACACTGGGTGCGGTTGGGTTTGCAGGTGCGCATGCCGCCCGGTCCTCGCGCTGAAGCTGCAGACTCCAAGGCGCTCACGGCGGAGCGGCGCGACGCGCTGCTGCAGGCTATGCACCAGCACGCGGGTGTCATGGGTGCGTGTGCATTGGGCGCTGCGGCCGCGCACTGCGACTAACTGGCGAGGATGGGCTGTGCGCGTGATCGCCCCGCAGGATATTTCTGCGGACATGCTGAAGCGGCATCCGCACAACCTAAACGCGCAGAGTACCGATGCCACCGTCGCGCTCATCCAGCATGTCCTGGACGCCGGCATTGACGTGACAAAGGTGCGCGCCCATCCACCATGCGCGTGCTGACGGAGGCAGATCTATGTCGACACCGTCGGTGACCCGGGGACGTACTCAAAGACGCTCCGGTCCTACTTCCCAGCGTACCCTCACATTGCATGGACGGTGACGCGGAAGGCGGATGCCATCTACCCCATTGTCGGCGCTGCAAGCATCGCCGCGAAGGTCACGCGCGACCGGTGCTTGGAGACGTGGGTGTATGCGGAGCGTCTTCTCCCGCTGCAGGACACCGATGACGCGGACGCGAAGCGCCGGCGGACCGACAGTGTCGTGGACGACGCACGTTCCTCGCTATGGGACCCCGGGAGCGGGTACCCGGGTGACCCACGCACTGTGCGCTATCTGCAGCACACGCTGGACCCTGTGTTTGGATGGGCTGGCATCGTGCGGTTCAGCTGGGCGACTGCGAAGACGATGCTGGAGGAACGCGTCGGCAGGCAGCCTGCGGCGCGCACGCGTTCCGCGCGCAGCACGGATGCTGCAGCAAATGGGGCACCGACGCGCACATGCCTCGGCACGTTATGCCCCACAGGTCCGCGCGCGTATGCCGTGCGGTGGATGGACGAGCCCGCGACACTGACCGACTTCTTTGTGAAGCCGAAAGTCGTCGTGAAGAAGGCGCCTGTGGCGCCGGGGAAGGAGGCTGGGGGCCGCGCGCCGCTGGTGGCTTCTACCACCCTGCACGCAGACAGAGACCGCGATGCGCTGCGGAAACAGACACATGCTATGCGCCGCGATCTGTCGCTCTTTTCCAGCACAGCCGCAGACTTCTTCGAGGAGACTCAGTAGATTGGGCAGAGTAAGAAGAAAATCGACTATACGGCACATGCAGGACTTTCATAATGAGCAGGTCGTAATGGGATAAAACTGCGACTAGACGAGCAAAGCAATTGCGGCTGCGACCGCGCCGCTAAGCAGAATGAGGCTCGCGCCGTTGCGCACAGCACTGCTCGCAATCTGCTGTACCTGCTCATAGCCGGGCACCTCGGACGGACTCAGAATACTACCCGTCGCAAAGTCTGTTGGTGTAGGAGTAGCCGTCTGTTTTGGCGCCGTGTACCCGGAAATGCTCTGGAGGCCAGTTTGCGTCGTCGGCTTACCTCCGCCGCCCCCAAGCGCCGCACCGCCCTGCCGCGCGTGCAGAACATGGGTCGCGCTCTCCACTGCATAGTGAGCACAAATGCGCGCGGTCCCACACGCACTGTTCGCAACGACAGCCGCGACAAACAGCGCCAGGGCCGCGACAAACACGGTGGCGCGCATCCTTTCAACTGTTGGTAGTGCAAGCGTGCTGTGGAACGTACACCGCAACCCATTAGTAACGCACGCGGGAAGCACGTGACCTCTGGGTGGGGGGGGGGGGACAGCGAAAAGACGGCGACGTATGCTGGGTGCGTTCTGCGCGCGAAGTTTGCTTCCACGGGTCCGATTGATCTCTGCGCCGCATCCGCTGCACACCACTGCTGCCGCTCACAAGAAACGGAAGAATAAAGACAGAATGCCTCCTAAGAAGGGTGCCCCTGTGGAGAAGGTGCGCCTCGGCCGCCCGTCGAACAACCTGAAAATGGGTATTGTGGGCCTGCCGAACGTCGGCAAGTCCACGCTCTTCAACGCCATCGCGAAGTGCGATCTCGGCAAGGCGGCGAACTTCCCCTACGCGACGATCGAACCGGAAGAGGCACGCGTCCCGGTGCCGGATGACCGCTTCCTCTGGCTGTGCGACAAGTACAAGCCAAAGTCGCAGGTGCCCGCTTTTCTGACATGCATCGACATTGCCGGTCTCACGAGTGGTGCCAGCACGGGTGTGGGTCTTGGTAATGCGTTCCTGTCAAACGTCCGTTCCGTCGACGGCATCTTCCAGGTCATCCGTTCGTTCGACGACGCAGACATTGTTCACGTCGAGGGCGATGTGCTCCCGACGCGCGACATGGAGATCATTTCGACCGAGCTGCGTCTGAAGGACATTGAGTGGGTGGAGAAGGCGCTCGACAATTCGCGTAAGAATGCGCGTTCCGCCGGAAACAACTCGCTGGAGGACCGGAAAAAGAAGGAGGAGGTCGCCATCATCGAGAAGGTCCTCAAGTGTCTGCAGGAGGACAACATGGACGTCCGCAAGGGCGACTGGAATGGCAAGGAGGTACGTGCGCGCGGAAGAGGCAGTGGGCGCCCATTCCATGATGACAAAGAGTGCTATGCACTTGATCTCCATCTTAACCCAGCTCGTTGAGTGTTGTACACCATGAGATGAAAATTTTCACTGATCAATGCGCCCGCTGCCTTTTTGTGTATGGGACCCACTGACTGGCAGGTGGACGTGATCAACTCGCTCATGCTCCTCACTGCGAAGCCGGTCATCTACCTCGTGAACCTGAGCGAGCGGGACTATGCACGGAAGAAGAACAAGTGGTACGTTGCCGCACGGTGGTCACTGACGTTTCGCAGGCTGCCCAAGATCAAGGAGTGGATCGACAATAACAACCCGGGCGACCTGTTGATCCCTTTCTCGGCGGCGCTCGAGGAGCAGGTGCTTGCGCTCGACGACGAGGAGAAGCAGCAGGAGTATCTCAAAAGCCAGGGCGAGAACGTGACCAGCGCCCTCGGCAAGATCACGAAGAGTGGCTATGATGGTCTCGATCTCATCCGCTACTTCACCGCCGGTCCCGACGAGGTGCGTGCATGGTCCATCCGCCGTCATGTCAAGGCGCCCCAGGCGGCCGGGGTGATCCACACGGACTTTGAAAACAAGTTCGTCTGTGGCGAGATCATGTCGTTCGACGCACTCAAGGAGGCTGGTAGCGAGAATGCCTGCCGCGCGAACGGAAACCTCGCGCAGAAGGGCAAGACATACGAAATGGCCGACGGAGATATTGCCCAGTATGTGCCCGCGCGGCGTCTTGCACACTTCTGACCGTGCACAGCTGGAAGTGTGGAGCGTAACAGACCATTTTCTATGCATAGTAGTCCTACGGCCTGGGTGTATGCGGTCCACCCAAGCATGCCCGCCTGGCCCAATGAAAAGAACAAATATAGAAGCAAAAAAAAAAAAAAAAAAAAAAAACAAAAAATCATCAGAACGCCCGGGATTGAACCGGGGATCGCCTCAGTCCACGCAGTGCCTGTAAATGAGGAGTCCTAACCACTAGACCACGCTCTGGGCAGCATCGGGAAGGCCCGTGCACGGAATCCTTTTGTAGCCTCGCCCCGTGCGGATGCGCCACCGCCCGCCAACTACGATTGCCATGCGTCATGGCCCATGCGCTGCGCGTCCGAACAGCGCATCAGGACGGCCAGCTGGAGCCGTGTTCAAGAGTTCATGCAGATGCGCGGGCATGGTACTGTGCGTCCTGTATTCGCGCTCGTATCGACGCACACCGACGTGATATCGCGCGAATCCGTCGTGAGGCAGGCGGACTCTCTGCGCAGATCAATGCGCAGCAGGATGCGTTGAGTGCATGGTGGAATCCAAGCGTAACGTTACCACGCACCCCAGACACGTTTCCCGATCCGTTCGCGATGGACGGTACCCGCACTCGGCCTAGTCGGTCGGGTGTAGCGCGGCTTGAGCACGTGTTGGGCCTGGAGCGATTCGAGCTGCTTGACGTGGCGCGCGACACGGAAATGGCGCGCGATAGGGTCGAACTCGCACGGCACAGAGTACGGCTGCGCCGCACTGCGCTTGATGCGCGTCGCGGCGCGCTGAACGTCGCGGTCACGCGTGTGGGCACAGACGGGCGCGCCGTCGATCAGCGCGCGGTCCAGCGTGCGGAGACGCACCCGGCCATCGCATCTCTGGCTGAGGAGCAGTCGAAGCTCATGGAGACGCTTCAGCAGTGCGTCCGGAGCGTACCCGGCCCTTACATGCAGCACCCGGCAGCGCCTTGCGAGACAGCTGCTGGATATTTATGACCTTGTCCCACGCTCCGCAGATGGCGACGACACCCTTGGAAACGCCGTGCTGAGTCGTATGGAATGGGCGGTCGCAGGGCTCGTGTTCCCTTGCCTCTCAAACATCACTGCGCAGCGCCGGGAGGACATTAACGGCGCCGTAAGCACCACGGCGACTCTGCTGCTCCAGCTATGTCACTATCTCGGCGTCCACCTGCCATTCACGATCGTCATGCGCCAGGGACATATATCACTGCGGCCATCCGGAACGTTCCCAGACGCGCTCCATGCGTCTCGGCATGCCCTGTATCTCTCGCGTACCACGTTCGGAACGATACGATCGCAATTCACCCAGTATTCCCCAGCGAGAACGAATACGCCAGTGTCCATTGTGCCTGCGGCAGCGGCAGGTGTCGCGGTCACCACCCCGACCATGCCTGGGGTGCGGTCGACATCTGTGGGCGCTCCAGACTCGCTGCAAGCCACGCGCCCGAGCATTCCGTTTGCCTCGCTGGGGTCGTTCCCGAATGCGTGGCTTATGTTGGTGTACAATATCGTCTACTTGGCCTGCACACAGGGGTTTAACCTCCGTCGGCTGAGTGCCGCGACAAACCCACTCTGGCTTCTTTTTTACACCGTGCATTCATCGCATCTAGCAACGTGCGTCGCAGACACAATACTAGCTAACGGCCAGCGCGTCCCACACCACACTCTCGCCATCTCACCATTTGCGTAGCGTCTCGCTGCCGGCGCTTCCCTACGCACGTTTTGTTGCGCTCATTGACCGTCCCGCGTCCAGAGCGGCGCAGACTCCGCCGACGCAAGATGTTTGGTCGGTGCTCCGCCGGCAGGCAAAGTAGCCTTGCAGGGTAGCTTGGCCGCGAGGCGCTGCACGGTAGCCAGCATGTATGTACACTTTCACTCCCCCCCGCCCCCTCCACACATCCTGCATTCCCGTCAACTCTGGAGCACCCTCTAGCGCACATCGCTATAGCCCAGCAGCCCCCACTCTATTCCGCCCACACCCACCAGCTCTGTCTCTATTTCACCCCTCTACTCTCCCACGGTTTTTTTTTTTTTTAAAAAAAAAGAAAAAACACATCCAAATTACGATCACAATACTACGAATCAAATACAAGCGCTTCCAAAATGAGTGCTGGTAAGCTGGGTCGTTTTATCCGCGCGACGCGCTGCGACGCAGCAGACGACCAAAAGGTCCACGAAGACGGCGGTCTTGGAGGCGGCGGCGCACCTGCGCCCGTTCTTCCGACGCAATCTGTGCGCTTTCGCGCCGCAGCTGCTTCTGGATAATCGGGAACGATTCCTTAAGATCCTTCGGCCCTTCCGGCACATCCGTGTCGCGTCCAATGCCGAGCCACCGCTGCATCTCGGTCATGCTGTCGCGCCGGGCATCATTCGCCCGCCGCACCAGCACCGAAACGAAACCAAGTCGGTTTGCCATCACCCGCGACATCCCCCGCCGCTTCGTCGATTGCACACGCAGCACACGCGATGGCCGCGGTGGCAGAGACGGGACGCCAGCGTCCATTGTATCACCGTGTGCTTCCTCATCCTCATTTTCCGATTCAAACCGGCTTTTTCTCCCCTCTTCCTCCGTGCCGTCGACGGGATCGGTGCGCGTCTCGGCGCTTGGGCCATCCGACTCCACCGGCTGCGCCGTGCCCGTGTCCCCAGTCCCGTCGCGCATTTCCTCCGGCGGCGGCGGAGGCGTCACTGGCGAGTCCAGTGGCCCCGTGAGCGTGGACCAGTCAAACTCGTCCCGCGACAGGAAGCTGTCCCACTTCTCCATTTCCGCCTTATGCATCCGGCGTGCCACAAACGAGATATCCTTCACGATGCATTCGACAAATTTCTGACGTGAGCTACTCATGCCGCATCTCCCCCTTGACATACACGCAGCTGCTTGTCGATCCCATATACCATCAGCAAAAGCTCCTCGTGTGTCACCATGTCCTCCTCATACGGCACAGTTTCGTCATTGTCCGGTTCGTCATCGTCATCGTCGGCGTCGTCATCATCCTCTGGCCCTTGGTCCTCCTGGGAGTCCCACGTCGGCACAATCGGCTCGCCCGGCTGTGGCAGTCGGCACGGCTCGAGAAGACGCGCCTCTTCCAGCGCCCGCCTCGCGGCGAGCGCCTCCAAGATCGTCGGGGCATTGGGCGCCGGCTTCACGTCGTGTCGGATAAATCTCGCGCGCGCACGCAGCGGCGGCACGATCGCCACATGGGCGACCTCCTCGTTACCCTCCAAAACCTCGGTAATCGCGGCTTCAATCTCGCCCTCCATCGTCGCAATATTGACCCACGGAATCACGCCACCGTTCTTGGAAATGCGCTGGTGCTCCGCGGTCACCCGCGCCAGCTTCGATCGCGGCAGGTACTCCGCCCTGAACCGCATCAGCACCGCTGGTTCAAACCACGCCAGTAGCTTGTAGTACAACTCCACCAACACATCCAGCACGGTCCTCAGCGCGAATACAGCATCAATATTAAACGGCACCGTGCCGCGGAACAGCGCGGGCATTGGTTTCGGGCACACCTTGCGTGCGCTCTTCTCCGCCCAGTACTTCTCCATCGAACGCGGCCGCTTCCGTGGCTGCGGCGGCGCCAGCGGCTACTGTCAGCAGAACGCATGCCCAACCTACATGTTTCCGGCGCCGCTCCGCGGCGTCTGCGTGCGCCTCCTTCACGAGGAATATGCAGCGGTCCAGCAGCTCTTCCGGCGAGTCGTAGTCCGCCAGCGCGCCCATGGACAGGCCGATGCGCGCCGTATTCTCTGCCCTCGTCGTCAGCGATTTGTGCCGGTATGCGTTCGCACCATTTCTCCAGTGCCCGCTTGGGCACCATCGCCTTAAAGTCCTTTGCGCGCAGTGTGACTCCGTACAGGTACCGGTCTTCAGAATCAAGCACACGCTGTAAATACAAAATTGTCTCCAGCCGTTGCAGGCAGTTGGGAACGACGTCCGCGTCCCTCAGCTGCTTGCGCCCCTTCAATACGCCAGCCCTGTTCTCGACAGGCGGCACATCATAGTCTCCCGGCAGCTTGTCGTGCCGTGAGAGATATGGACGCATGGGCGGATTGCTGTAACGCAGCGCCGTCGACAGGCCCGGCGGGGCTTGTCGCCGACGGCGGCGTTCCTCAATCGCCGGCTCTCCAGCGTCCAGGAACGGGCGCTTGTACGACTCAGTCGGCGCGCCCGACGACAGCGCCTGCTCCACATCCGACAAGTTGCTGCCGTCCATCTGCAGCTCAGCGATGGGTGCCGGCGGAATAAGCGGCTCACCGAGGCAAAGGCCTCCTGAAGCTTGAAATACGGGCGGCGCCGCACGCAGCTCGCCGTCGCTCTCGCTCTTCTTCCCGTCGTCCTCCGCGATGCTCGGCGGTACAGCCCACGTGGTTGCGTCCGCCGCAGAATGAGATGCGCACCGACAGGCTTCATCCGGTGTCCCTTCGGCACGCTCTCCGCCCTCGCCGCCATCGCCTTCTCCCGCCGCGCTGCATTCACCCGCGCTACCGGGGCCATCGTACGCCGCGTCCTCGGTTTTGCCTCCATCCGCAGCACCCACGTCTTCGCCGCCCGCGTCTCCGCCGCCGGTACCTACTGCTTCGCTGCCTGCGGCCGCCGCGTTGCGAGCCCCAGCGTCCCCCGTCTCCGCATGGCCAGCGGCCCCACCCTCCTCGCCCGCGTCCGCATCCTCCCTCTTTCCCTCCAGCGCGGACTGAGCGAGGCCCACCTGGTGCGAGCGGGTCGGCGTGTTCGTGTCGTTGGGACCAATGCGCTCCACCTTGGTCATGACAATCTCCGGCCGCTCCGACGACGCGCCACTGCCACCGTGCTGTCCACTGGCGATCGACGCACGGCGCGCAGCAGCGTGCTCGCGAGAGAAACTCTTGCGCACCCCCGCTAGGCTCCAGCGCCGCAGTGCAGGACTCTCGCGGTTCTCGCAGCTCGGAGCCTCCGGAGCCGGGGACTCGGAGTGCTGCGCGGCTGTCTCCGTCGGAGCACCGGGCGGTGGCGCAGGACGGTCCTGAGAGACGAGCCTGCGCAGCGTACGCTTCCACAGGGGGGGCGGCGGCCGTCTGTGGCGCGCCGCAACCTCAGGGTCCACGATGATTACCGGTCGGTTCGGCGGCGGCGTCTGGACAGGCGCCGTTCGAGAGAAGAAGGGCATGTCCAGGTACTGGGGAATCGGCGGTGGGTATAGAAACGGGGGGGGCAATATATATCCGTCTGCGCATGCATCCTCGCGCCAGATGCCGTCCATTTTGGGACGCAGCCGCGCCGGCGACACGGATCTGACACGATGGCATTCCGATGGTCGCGGCCTGTGCGCTAAAGCGCAGCTGCTGATTCGCGCGCTGCGACGCATGGATCACGTGCCGGACCGACGCAGGCCCAAGCGCGTTCGGCTGCATCGCGCGTGTCTCATCCTGCTCCGAAACGGACGGCGATGAGTGGTGCGGCTGCTGCACCGAGCGGTGTGTGAGCCCGGACGCCGTGCATATTTGGCACCCCATGCTGTCCGTGCCGAGTCTCATTGACTGCTGGCATGTACGCGATTTGCCACACTTCCGCCGCGTCCGTGCGTAATGCATGTGCTCAGCCCCACTGACTCGGGCAGTCCGCGGGAACCCCGCGGAGCGGGCGTCTGCGCCGCAGCGGTCACCTTCTTCATTTGGCAGCTGCACCGCGTTGGCGCTATGCGCACCGGCAGAGGTGAACCGCCGGGACCACTTTGGCCGTTCTGTCCTACATCTGTTGGCGGCCAGTGCCGATGCGGTGGCGTCCGACTTCCTCCACGTGCTCTTTACGCACCCCTCTGTCAATTGCAATCTGCAGGACCACGAGAGCGGTGCGCTGTA
The DNA here is from genome assembly GCA_029542825.1 of Malassezia sp. CBS 17886. Classification (NCBI taxonomy): domain Eukaryota; kingdom Fungi; phylum Basidiomycota; class Malasseziomycetes; order Malasseziales; family Malasseziaceae; genus Malassezia; species Malassezia sp. CBS 17886. The sequence goes on along the minus strand of CP119886.1, from coordinate 108,411 downwards.
CGTCCGCCCCTGCTCACACCAGGCTGGACCCCGCTCCACCGCGCCCTGTATGCGGGCAACCTCGGCACCGTTATCAGCCTCCTGCGCCGCCCGGACATTGACACGCATGTGCGCGACTATGAGGGGCTCACCCCGTTTGACCTATATAATCTCACCGTGCCGAACACCGCCCCCGCCCCCGGTGCGCACGCGGGCGACCTGCACGTGTGGGGTGGCAACCGCAACTTCCAGTTCGGCCTGGGCCACTGCGACGACTGTGCACTGCCCGAGCGCGTCCGGCTCCCGCACGGCGCATCCGCGGGCGGCCCTGCGACGCACGCAGCGCGCGTCATGGTCAAGGACATCGCCATGTCCCGCTGGCACACGGTCCTCCTTACGAACGAGCCACGTGCGAATGTGTATGTGTGCGGGATCGGCTCCGGCGGCCGTCTCGGCCGCATGCCGCAGACGCAGACCACGCTCGCACCGCTGCGCGACTTTTCCGAGTGCGCAGCTGCAGTCGCCCTCGGCCCGGACCACACACTCCTCGTCACCGCGGCGGGCGCCGTGTACACGTGCGGCACAAACCGCATGGCCCAGCTCGGATACACGGTGGAGGAGGGGCTGGGCACTGTCTCATCGTCTCTGGGCACCGCGCGTGCGAGTGGCGGCGCGCCGTACGGGACGAGCATCGGGCCCCAGGGCGCCGCGCTTGACATCCAGGTCACGCCGCGCCGCGTGCTCGGCGTGCTGAAGCGCGAGGCCGTCCTGGGCGCCGCGGTGAGCCGCCTGCATTCGGCCGTCTTTACCACGGACGCGCTGTACACATGGGGCACGAACACAGGGCAGCTCGGATACGACCGACATGCGGCCCCCGTGCAGGTGCAGCCACGCAAGGTCACGGCGGTCGGCGCCGGCATCCGCCACATCGCCGCTTCGGACTTTGCGACCGCGTGTCTGCTAGAGTCCGGTGATGTGCTTGTATTCCACGGAGACACGCACTTTCGCATCGTATTTCCCCTCCCGCGCGCGGCGCCGGACATGAGTATGTTCCGCCCGCGCCACACGCAGTCGCGCCCGACGATCGCGACGCTCACGTGCGCCGGCACGACGTTTGCCGCGCTGTCCGGGCTCGGCGACCTGTTCACGTTCTCGCTCGGCCATCCCACCGACACGCATACCCGCCATGGACGGCCCTCGCCGCCGCGCCCGCAGCTGGTCTGGTCCGTGCGCCGCAAGTTCAGTGCGGTGCGCGACGTGGCCATTGGCACCGACGGTACGATTGTGCTCTGCACCGCCTCAGGCCACGTCTTCGTGCGCATGCGCAAGGGCGATGCATTCCTTTCCAAGGCCGCCGCAAGCCGTGCGCTCAAGTTCCAAAAGGTCCCCTTTTTGCAGCGCATCGTCCGCGTCGAGCTGAACGAGTGCGGCGGCTTCGCCGCCCTGCAGGCACCCACGTCCCCCGCCGAGATTCCACTGCTTGGCGTGCCCGTCGAGGATGCGCTCCTCGCGCAGCTCCCGCTGCTCGCCGGTGCTGCGGACGTGCCGACTGCCGCCCGCGTGCACGCGCCAAACGACAGCGACGAGGAGGGTCCCGACGCGCACACTCTCCGACGGCAGCTTGCGCAGGCGGATCTCCTTCTCCGGCGCGCGGCCGAGCGGGGCGACGCTCTGCGTGGGCCGCTTGTCGCGGTGCCCCCCCCCTTTGCCGCCGCCGGCTGCGACATGCTGCTCGACCTCGAGGGCGAGATGTGCCTCCCCGTGCACCGCGTCCTCTGGGAGCTTCGTGTGCGGCGCGGCGCGGCGGGGGCGGTGTGCGAGGAGCCGCGGGGCGGCACGCGGGGCGGTCCCGCGCATGCGTCGCGATGCGACGCCGCCGCCGCCGCCCCGGCCGTCCCGGTCGTCCGGCTCCCGATCTCCTTCCTCGCGGCGCTCTTTCTCGTCCACTACGTGTACACGGACCAAGTCCCGCCCGTATGGACGTCGAACCTGCGTCTGTCGCTGGAGCCGCTCGCGCACGCGCGGCATATCGATACCGCGCACGTCCTTGGCCAGCTGCGAACGGCCGCGGCCGCGCTCGGCCTCGACGCGCTGCAGGAAGCACTCGCGCACACCCCGACGCGCGCGCCGGAGCCGCAGCTGCGCGCGGCACTGCAGGGGCTGTACGGGGCGGTCTGCGCGGGCGAGGCCGCCAACACCGATGTGGTGCTGCACCTCGCCGACGGGGAGGTGCGGTGCCATGCGCTCTTTCTGCGGCGGTCGCCCATGTTTCAGGCGCTCTTCGCCTGGCATCGGTCCTGTGGCCGCGGCGGCGACACACATGTGGACCTGACGCACCACAGGTGGGGCGTCGTCCGTGTCGCACTTGCCTTCATGTACACGGATGCCGACGAGCGGATACTGGGCGCCTCCGCCGACGGGGTGTCCGTGGATGCGCACTTGGACTTTGTCACCGATGTCCTGCAGCTCGCAGACGAGCTCCTCCTGGAGAAGCTCCAGCTGCTGTGCGTCAACCAGCTGCGCCCGCGCGTGCGGCCGGCGAACGTCGGCGCGCTCCTCACGGATGCATACCGATACAATGCACGTCCCTTTGAGGAGGCGTGCATGGAGTACTGCGCATGTATCATGGAGACGCTCCTCGAGTCCCGGCTCCTCGACGAGCTGCTGCCCACGAACCTTGCGCGGCTCACGGCGTTTGTGCAGCGTCTTCAGGACCGTTATCTCTCGCGCACGCTCGCGAGCGATCGCATCCTCGCCCTCACGCTGAAGCACCACGACTTCCTGCAGACGGTCGACATCCCAGAGCCGTCGCTGAACCTCGCCTGCCTCCGGGTCGCATCAAGGGCCAAGAAACCAGCGCGTGGCGTTGTGGACACCAAGCCTACCGCGGCTGCAGACGCAGCGACGCTGACGCCGCCGTCCGCAGGCGACTCCAGCCTGCTCTTTGACATGGATGATGTCGGCAAGGCGGATGCCTGGCAGACCGTGCGGCAGCCCCGCACAACGCCGAAGGGCGCCGCGCGCGCGCCACCGGACACGCCCACGCCAGACGCTGGGCTGCGCATGCCGGACTCGCCCGCGCTAATGCCGCCGCTGCCCAGGCGGCGACCGCTGAACCTGTCCGGCGCGGAGCGCGCTGCGAGTGCGTCGGGGGACGCATCCCCACGCTCGGCGTCCACGGGCCCGCCACCTGCGCATGCCATGCGGGAGCTCGCGTTTGCGCCTGCGACGCCGTCGCACGCGCGGCACTTGGCGCCGTCGCCGCCGTCTGCGTCGTCTGTCTCTTCAGAAACACAGGAGGCGCTTGCCAGCATGCCGCTTGCGATACGCGTGTCGCAGAAGGCGCGGAAGAAGCAGCAGCGCGTGGCGGTCGAATACCGCGACGGCGGTGATGCGCGGACACAGCCGGTGTGGGGCAGAGACGCGTCGTCGCGACAGGGCAGCGCCGAGTCGGCACGGCGCAGCGGCGAGTGCGCGTCCCCGCCACCCGCGTCGCGCGAGTCGCACTCTCCCGCACAGACACAGGCGCAGAGCTCCTCGTCGCTGTCATTTCTGCAGATCCAGGAACAGCAGCTGCAGGCCGTGCACACGGAACAGACGCAGCAACAGCAGAAGAGCTTTGCGGAGATCCTCGAAGAGGAGCGCCGTGCCAGCCAACGCGAGCGCGACGAACGTGCGCAGGCGGAGCAGTTCGACCGCTGGTTTGAGGAAGAGTCGCGCCGCGTTCAGGCAGAGGCCGCGGCTGCGCAGAGCCCGTCCGCATCTGCGCCGCCGCGGCAGAAACCGGGCCGACACCGTCGCGGAGCCGCGACACCCCCGCGTCAGAGATCACGTGGCCGCGGCCGCCAAGATCCTGCTGATGCACGCATTGACGATCAATAGCATCCTGTATACTACTCGGACATATTCCGCCGCGCGCAGGTGCCACGCGGTGTCGGAAACGCGCGGCGCGTCGGTCTCCGCGGCGCGCCAGTCCTGCCGTTGCGTCGATGTCGCCGCACTGTCCAGAGTTCTCCTACGCCTTCCCCCCCCCCCCCCTTCACCTGCGTCAAGGTCCACCGCAGCACTGTCCTCCTGGGCCGCCTCCGGAGTCTTGCTGCGCACATTTCTCCCGCAGTATCGTGCTAGTCGCGTCACTCGACGGTTGTGCCAACGGCCCGGCGGGCGGTTGCAGCCGTGGGTTTGCTCCGCGTCTCGGAGCCGCATTTATCCACACTCTCCCTCTCTCGTCCTCGTCTCCGGTGCGTTGGCCGGTGGTGAGCCCGGCTGGGGGGCGTTTGCAGGATCCTCGCTATCCGGCGCCTTTGCTTCTGGCGGAGAAGTAGTCGGCGGCGGAGTCTCTGGAGGTTCCTCGTTCTTACACGCCCTGGCTTCTGGTGGAGAAGTGGTCGACGAGAGGGGCTCCTTCCATTCCTCGTTTTTCGACTCCTTAGCCTGTAACGAGCCAGCCGGCTGGGGGGGGTTCGCAGATTCCCCGCTATCCACCGCCCTGGCTTCTGCCGGAGAAGTGGTCGCTGGGGGTTCCTCCGGAAGTTTCTCATTCTTCAACGCCCTGGCTTCTGGTGAAGAAATGGTCGGCGCGGGGGTCTTTGCAGCCTCTTCCCTATCCGGCACCTCGGCTTTCGGCGGAGAAGAGGTCGGCGGGGGGGTCTCTCGAGGTTCCTCGTTTTTAGACTCCTTAGCCTGTAACGAGCCAGTCGGCTGGGGGGGATTCGCAGATTCCCGGCCATCCAACGCTCTGGCCTCTGCTGGAAAAGTAGTCGGCGGGGGCGTCTCTGTAGGTTCAGCGACATTCGCAGGCTTGGCCTGCGATAAAGAAACGGCCGGCTGGAGGGTTTCCGTCAACGCTTGACTATCCGACGCCTTGGCCTGCGGTGAAGAAGCTGTCGGCGGGGGGGTCTCCATAACTTCCTCGTTCCTCGACGCCTGTCGCGAACCAGCCGGCGGAGAGGGTATTGCTGGCTTGTCGTTCTCCGACGCCTTGTCCGGTGGCAAACCAATCGACTGGTGGGGCTCTGCTGGCTCCTCCCTCTCCGACGTTCTCGCAACTGGTGATGGCGTGGTTGGTTTGGGGGTCTTCGGCGGTTCCCCGTTATCCGACGCCCTGGCTTCTGGTGAAGAAATGGTCCGCAGGAAGCTCTTTGCAGGCTCTTCCTTATCCGACCCCCTGGCTTCTGGCGGAGAAACGGTCGGCAGGGAGGTCTCCCTCAAATCCTCATTCTCCGACTCCTTAGCGTGTGAGGAACCAGCCGGCTGGGACGGATTCGCAGATTCCCCGCTATCCACCGCCCCGGCCGGCTGCAAATCAGCTGGCTTCTCCCCCCCTCCCCCTTTCCCCCTCGCGAGCGGAGAACCACTGGACTTCTCTCCCTGCGCCTCTCCTCCCCTCGGCGGCGGCAAACCAGCCAACTTCTCCCCTTCCGCGTCTTCCCGCTCCGGCCCTCTTTCCTCGACCCCTTTCTGTCCCCCCTCCCCCCCCCGTGCAGTAGCGCGCTGAAGGCCACGCCTCTTTGCCGCTTCAGCGAGCCTTTGCCGGAGCGAGACACGCCCCGTTGACTTTGGCGTTTCGCTTGCGCTCTCCCGTTTCGTAGGTGTTGCCGGCGGGGTGCGCGCAGAAGCCGTGTCGGCGCGCTCTGCGACAGCATGGGCGGAAGGTACGCTCCGCGGCGCCGTCGCTGCCGCCTGCGCCTCTGGCGGAGGCATGGATGCCGGTTTGGTGCGCGCAGGTGTGGGCGGCTGCGCGTTTTCATCCTGCCCGGTGTTCCGCAGCGGCGCGCCATTGTCCGCATCCCCGGCGGAGACAGGAGACGCGGGTCGTGCGTCTGCGTTGGGAATCCCCGAGTCGGGGGTCCCCGTGTGCCGCCCCGCGGGGCGTTCCGCGGGGCGTTCCGCGGGGCGTTCCGCGGGGCGTTCCGCGGGGAGTTCCGTGGCGCCCTGTTCAGGCGGTGCAGCCTGTGCCGTGGTGGAAGACGCTGTCTTGTGCACTGCCGCGGATACCTCCCCGGAACGCTGCGCATAGGAGCCCACAACCTCCGACGGGAGCATAGCAGGCTGCGGCTGCGATCCGCGCGCGGAGCGCGGGCGGGTCTCTGGCGGGCTCGACGGAGCGGCATTCGTGTTCCGCGTTTCTGCACCGTGCGTGTGGGCGAGTCCGGCATTTGCGCCGGCGTCTGGCTGCCGATGGTTCCCCGAGTCCAGGGAGCGCCGATCCCGCTCCGCGTCACGCGGGTCCGCGCCCTTCGGGAGGGGCGGCGGCGTATCAACACGCTGCTCAAACGCATCCATCGCGCTGAGCTGCGGCGACTGCGTCGCAGGCGGCCGCTTTCCGAACGCAAACCGCGTGCGGTACGCGAGCGGCGGCGTCGGCGCGTCGCGGCGTATCTCCGCGGACGAGCGCGCGGACGCCGGCGCGGACGGCACAGGCACGCCCTTCGCTGCATATGCCTCGGCGATACGCTGCGCGTCAGCGTGCGCCGCCGGCTGCTACCCACGTCGCCTTTCCACGCATGCGCATGCAGCGCGCACATCCTCTCGGCAAGCGCATCGATGTCGGCACCCAGGCGGCGGTATCCCTCGGGCGTGCCACAGTCGATGCGCGCGACGGCTGCCGCAAACTGCCGGTCGATGTCGCGGCACACCTTGGACGCAATCGTGTGCACGGTGTCCGCGCCAAGGAACTGCGCCATGACGCGGTGCAGGGTGCCGCATTCTCGCGCGAGGTCCTGGATCGGCGCGCTCGGTCCCTCGCCCGTAGGCGGGACACCCCAGTCCTGCGCGCAGAGCGCGCGGCTGTGTACCTGCACGCGGTCGTTCATAATCGCAGTAAGCTTGGCGTGAATCTCGAGCTGGTGCTCGTGGAAGTCGCGCTGCAGCTTGTCGAACTCGTTCAGGAGCACCTTCTGCGACGCGGTGAGATGCCGCTCCACCAGCGCGCGGATCGGTGGGATGAACGCGGTCATCAGCGAGAGCGCCTGCGACGCGAGCGCCAGGTGCCGCGCGGTGATGTTCTTCAGCCCCGCGGACCGCATCGCGCCCGCGCCGAGGACCACCTGGCACGTGCGCGAGTTGAATTGCTGCGGTCAGCTGGTGCGCGCGGCGGCGCACCTTGAGAAACTCGACGATCCAGCCCAGCGCCTCGGCCGCATACATCGGCATGTTCACCAGGAGCCGCGCATACTCGTCCAACAGCCGCACGACCACAATACTCGCACGGACCATGTAGTATGCCTGTCCGTCCACATGGAGCGTGCGCCTCGGTGTCGGCGCGCCCGCCTTGGAGCCGGCGGGCGCGTTCGTGGGCGGTGGCGACGCTGTGCGCGGCGGCGATGCGCCGCCGGCGCCCGGCATCGCACCCACCAGTGCATAGTGCGCCGGGTCCGCGTGCCCGCACTCGACCAGGCGCGCGGCCTCGGCGACGGCGGCGTCTGGCACGGGCGCGGGCGTCCACACCTCCTCCTCGACGGCCTTCATCGCATGCTCAATGCGCGAGCGGTGGAAGTGCGCGAGGTACATCTTCGCGTGCGCAAGCGCCGTGCCGCGCAGGCCGCCCAAAGGCCGCGGTGCCGCTCCCTCTGAGAGCCGCGCGAACCGCCAAATCAGTCCGTAGTAGGTCACGAACTCGGTGAACGACAGCCTGCCGATCTGCGGCACGCGCTGCGCGACGGCCCACGCGGCTATCCACTCACTCTGCTCCCACAGCGCATACGCGAATTCGTCTAGCTCCGCGGCGCCGCGCGCCTCGTCGCCGCCCGCGCCGCGTAGAAGACGTCGCTGCGCATCGCACGCGCGGGTTGTCGCGAGAAGTGCGCGCAGGAGCGCTGCCAGCATCGGCAGCACGTCTGGCCAGGGCGCCTCGTTCAGCATCTTCGCGACAGGCGCCGCCGCGCGCGCGTCCGTACGCGCGGCGGCGGCCGCTGCGGGCACCTCAGCCGCCCACGGCACTGTCCCCTGCAGCTGCTCTCCGACGAGGCGCACGAGTGCGGCGCACACGTCCGTCTGGACCGCGCCAATCGCTCTCGCCAGCCCGCCGCTCTGCGCGAGCAGCAGACAGCAGCGCGCCGCGGCAGCCGGTTCCGCGCTCGGCGACCCGCGCGCCCCGGCGTCCGCGTCGGGAAGAATCTCGTCGATGGGCGTGCCCGCCGCCGGCACGGAGAGCGACGGACATTGCAGCGTCGTCTGCAGCAGCGCACGGAGCTCGTCGCTGAGCGCCCCGCTGATACTCCGCTCCGCGTCCTCCAGCTGTGGGACGAGCGTGCAGACGCCCGGCACGCGCGCGAGGGCGCTGTCTTGCAGCGCTGCGCGGATCTCGGCGATCACTGCGACGGCGTTGTCAAGCTCGCCGTGCTGCACCAGGAGGAAGACGAGGTCGCGCCGCTCCGCCAGCTCACGTACACGCTGCAGGAGCTGCATCTGCTCCTGGAGCCGGCGGCGCTGCACCTGCTGCTCGATAATGCCGAAACTTTGCTGCACCTGCGCCTCGACGGCGTCGACGTGCGATGCCATCTCGCGCAGATGCTCGAGGCCTGCGTTCGCCTCCGCGCGCAGGTCCTGCAGGATCGCAAGCGCATCAAAGAATGACGCACTGCGCGCGCCAATTTCGGCGACGAGGTGCTGCTCAATCACATCCGAGTAGTAGCTCAGCTTCTCCTGCAGCATCTGGTTCAGCACGACACCGTACGGTCCCGTGGCGCCCGCCCCCGTGACCGCCGCAGCATGCTTGTATCGCTCCGTGACAACGTCAAACGTGTACGGGTCGCTGAGATCAAAGTCCGTGCTGAGGAACACCTGCGGCACCGCACTAAGCGGCGGCAGCGATGCGTCCGCCTCCGGCGGCTGCAGCGTGCGCGTCCCCTGCTCGTGTTCACGCGTGAACTTCGCCCACGGCGCAGATGTCGACGCAACATATGCGTCCAGTACCGCCTCATTGCCCGGCGCAAGCTCGGACAGCGCCATCGACGCGGGGCCGACGGGGGGGAACCGCGCGGCACTGGCGTCAATCAGCGGCGCCCGCCGCTGGGGATGGTTCAGCATCGACGAGATGGCTGCCGTCAGTCGCGTGCCGCCTCCCACGCACCATGAAACCCCGTCAGCGAAAGCTCCGCGGGCCACGTGCGCCCGCGGGCCGTGGCCCCCGCATCACGCGCACCATCCGCCATCATCACACGCAAAGCGCTGCGCCATGCTGTGACGCGCGGGTGTTGTATCACGTGACCGCATGGGCGTGCGCGGGCGGCGGCGCGCGTGGGCTCCCCATGGCGGCTGTAGTACCATTGTATGTGCAGGCGCCCGCACTGGCTGGCGAGTCGGGCGCCGCGCAGCTCTTGCGAGAGATCCGTGCATCCAGCTACATTGCCGAGGTGGTCTCGGGCGAAGGGCCGCTGGAGGACTCTCCGCTGTGGGACATGATCCGCCCTGTCCCCGCGTCCCTTTCTCCACCGATGGGCGGCGGCGCCAAGGCTGCGGCCGTGCACGATGCGGACGTGCTCAGCAAGCACGAAGGCACGCCGCCGTGGACGCGTAATGTGCTTGTCGTTGCTGACGACGAAACCGTTGGTGCCCACGGCTCGCTGCTCGTCGTACAGCTCGACAAGCTCGGCGCGCCGGTGGATGAGCTCCGCGTAGTACCCCGTTCGCTTCTCGAAGTGGTGCGTTGCATGCGGCCGCGGGCTTACTGTGCAGTGTGCGAACCTCGTAATGGGCACCGAGAGCCTTGCACAGGTATGTGATCTCGCACGCGCAGCTCACCCAAAGTTCAAGTCGCTCTGCAAGGGACAGGTGTATGATGCTGGACAATAGGCGCCCCGAGTTGGTTCACAGGACAGGCCCCATGAATTGGGCTGGGCGGCCGGATGTCTGGGAGCGGGAGGAGGCGGGCCGGGTTGTTATGCAGGCATTGCCTGCGCTGTGCACGCCGTGACCCGGTGGCTGTGCGGTTGTGTGTCGTAGTGCAGTCGAGGTGACTGTCAGGGTGAATCCGCGCACTAGGCTCGTTGCGCCCCATTCGCCCTGCACCCGCACTTTGCTCCACCCACGGTCCGCCCGCGCTTCGCTGCGCTCCGCCTGAACCCTTGTATCCGCCACCAATCCCTTTCCCATGACACGTGGCAACGTTGCGCACGGGCCACCACTACTCGTATCTACGATCGCCTCGCGTGCGTGAGCATCCGCGCAGACACCTCGCCGATACCGACAAAACAAGCTGCATGTGAGCCAGAACGGAGCACGACACGCACCTGCTACGATAAGGGCAATAATGATCCACGTGCTGTGGTTAGTGGGTTACGGGTGCGAACACGCACATTTTGCTCATCGCATTGTTGTTCAGGTGCTCGTGAATGATCTCAAGCAGGTCGCTCGCAACCGCCAAGCGCTCATTCAACGTCTGCGCACGCGCGTCAATCTCTAGGTACTCGCGAATGGCGAGATACAGAGCTTGGAGGCTCGCCTCGTTCCAAAAAAGATCCGGCGTGTCGAGGACATCGGAGGTGAGATTCACATCGACGCGCAACTTAAACAGGTGCCCCGACATGCGCAGCGCGCCGCGACGATTCACACGCAGCTCACCCGTCTGCGCCAGCTCGCGCGGAATGTGTGACGTGAGCTCGAGCGTCCGGCGCATGCTCTCCTCGAACTCGGACAGCTTCGTGCTCTGTGCAATCGCGTGCGCGAGCGAGATCTTCAGTAGGTGGTTCGGCGCGCGGAACGTGAAGAAGTCGTTGAAGATACGTGGTGCCCCGACGTTCGGGTCGTAGCAGAAGTGGAACAGCTCCGAGTCGTATTCGCGGTACATGTTGCGCACACTCCCAGACGCGATCACGTCCTCAATCAGCGACGCCTCCTCCTGGCGCGTGAAGTTGAACATGACCACCACGCCGTACGGCAGCACGACCAGCTCGCCCATCCGGAGCGCCTCGCGCAGCGCCACGGGCGCATGGTCGTTTTCCCCCATGTCGTGCGTGTGCGACGCCGCGTTAATGCGCAGCGGCGCCGCTGCGGGCTCCGGGAGTGGGGCCTCGCTCTCCGTGCTGCGCAAGTGGCCCTCCTCGGCGCGCAGCATGTCCTGTGCCCCCGCGCGGTCCGCCTGCGTCGGATCCGGCGGCGCAATCGGCACAGACTCCACCGTGCCCGGATCCGGGATGAACTCCGATGAATGCATGCTCTGCTGCCCGATGAACCCCTGGGTGTCCATATTCTGCTGCCCGTCTGTCGGCGCAAAGTACGAGCCGACGTAACCGCTCTCCTCGTGCTTCTGGATCTCGCGCTCATGCCGGCTCTCCGCGCCCGGCGATCCCGTCTCCGGCTCCCGCGAGCTTCGCACTGTCGCGCGCCCGAACCCGGGGAGCAGCGGCTTGAAGTACAGGGCATACGCACATCCCTCGTACAGCCGCGGGCGCACGCCGTGCTCTCGGCGGAGGAATGCGAGCAGCGTCGGGATGTGTATCGACGCGGAGATCGCATACGAAGTGATCCGCGGCAGCTCCGAGTGCGCGCGGATCTGCGGCGACATGCGCTCGAAGGTGTGGAACACGGGCATCTTCCGTCGCGGCGGGCGCAGTACAGCGGGCGCCGCGAGGCGCTGCGGCGCGAGGCGCGCCTCGCTCTCTTCCTCGTCGTCCTCGTCCGCATCCTCGTCTTCCTCGTCCTCCAGCAACGGCACCGGTGCCAGCTGGCTTTCGTCGGGAAGCAGCACATGGCGCCCGCTCACCTTGCTGGTGCGCACCGGCTTCTCCGCGCGGACCGGCAGCGAGTATCGTTGGACCCGCGCGGGCGTCCCCTTGAGCTGTAGCGCACCCGCACCCTGCGCGATCCCACGCAGCGCAGGGCCGCCTATCGCAGGCTTAGCTGGAAGCTTGGGCGCCGGCGCGCGCGGAAACGGTGCGCGTGCAGGACCGGGCGCCTTGAGCGTCTTCGTCGGCCGCGAGGCGGCCGGCGGCGACCCGGACAACGGCGTCTGCGCGTCGCTCGTGCCCGTGTCCTTCGCACCCTTCGCCCTTGCGCTCTTCCCGCGCGGCATGATAATGCCCGCGGGAAGCTCGTTCAGCGCGGCGTCGCCGGGCGTCTCGACCTCGAACGCATCCTGCTCGTCCGTGTACAGCGCCGAGGGCATGCCGGCTGCACGTCGCGTGCGCAGCATGGAGGCCGCCGTAGAACTGATCCCCGGGAGCTGCGTCGAGTGCCGCACAGTTGGCGACGGTACGCCGCCGGTGCCTGCGCCCGCGCCAGTGCGGCCCGCGCCCCCACCCGGTAGATGCGCCATGGCCGCTTGGAAAGTGTGCGTCCGCTGCCCGCGCACGTGGGGACGAAGACACACCTCCACCGCTCGTGTCTGGCCGTGCGTTGTGCGACGATGGAGCCTGCGGGCGGCGCGGGCGAAGTGGTCCCAGCGCAGCGCGGCAACATGGTCACGCTGCTCTCGGCGATGCGCGAGATGGTCGTTCCGCCGCTGAATTTCGACATGATTGCCCCGGGCGTGTACCGTAGCGGGCATCCAAACGAGCGCAACTTTGAGTTCCTTCGCCGTCTGAACCTGCGGAGCATCCTGTGGGTGCCTTGGAAGCGCGCTAACCGCAGCTACTTGGCGAACGACGACTACCGGGAAAATGTGCTGCGGTGGGCACAGCGCGAAGGTCTGAAGGTGTTCCACCACCGCGTCACGGTGAACAAGGAGCCGTTCAGCGAGAGTATGTGCGGTACCCGCTGCGTGCTCACGTCAGTGGACGGCAGCGAAGTAGCGTCCGCGCTCGAGCAGGTGCTCGACCGCCGCAATCTTCCCGTGCTAATCCACTGCAACAAAGGCAAGTACCGTGTGGGCTGCCTTGTCGGATGTCTACGTCGGCTGCAGGGGTGGAGCTACATCAGCATCCTGGAGGAGTACGCGCGGTTCGCGGGCGAGCGCATTGCGGACGAAGAGGTGCGCGGGGTTGAGGGTGCGGCTGACACCAGTTTATTGAGATGTTTGATTTGGGCACTGTCCACCTGGATCCGAAGACGCAGCCGACATGGCTGTGAGCGGGGGCCCAACGCAGAGGGGTCGCAGGCCGACGGCGCCGCGCGCCGCGGTAGAAGAGCGACGGAAACGAGAACTTCCTACAGTCTTACGGACTGTATCAACACTGCCGCGTTGGACAAGTTGATTACGAGTGGTGGTGGTCAATGTACGCCGGAGGGCGCCGATGGAGCGCGATTTGTGGTGGGCCGGGGACTCCGTGGTCGTATCGTCGCCACCTTTTCTCGATCACCTCATGCCAAGGTCTCCTGTACCTCGCAGGTACCACTCCCCTGCGTGGGCTCTCACCCACGCGCCGCCGTATGTTCCCGGCCTCCCGGCCTCCACACCCCCTCCCACATCGCTTCCGCTCACACCAACGCCTCCCTCAAGTACCTCTCGTCGGCATCGAGTTCCAGAGCCATGAGGAATTCGTCCTCGTCCGTCTCATCGTCGTATTCTTCCTCCCCCTCCAGCTCTTCGTCGCCTTCTTCATATTCTTCTTCTTCTTCCTCTGCTTCTTCAGTCTCATCCTCGTCCGGTTCTTTCCAGGCAAAGTCAAAAAGCGAGCTCCTCGACTGCAACACGCGCACGATGATGGGAAGGAGGACTTTGCGGCTGGCCTTGGTGTTGCCCTGCTTGTACCCAATGAGCCACAGCACACGGGCGCCAGGCCGGCGGCAAATGGCGCGTCCACACTGGTCCACGCCCATGATCTCCTCAGGTCCGCCCTTGTCGGCAACGGACCGCTCGCCTGTCCACTGGGACAGCACCAGCGACGGGAGCAGCAGGGTGGCATTCCCACGAGGTGCCTCCTCCTCGAGCGCCGCGCATACGCGAGCGATCAGCCCGCAGTCTTCGCCGACCTGAACGATGAGGCTGCCGTCAGCTACGCACCCACGAGGTACTCACATCTCGCGTCGGCTGGGGCCAGGACTTCCGTTTTCGCGCCGCGGCTCACGGAACGAGCAGAGGAGCAGCAGGATGTGGAGGCGCTTTTCCAGCATCCACGCGTCGAGCACGTCCCATGCAGTGCGCCACTGCGAGATGACCGTCTCGGCAGTGACCGTGGTAGCCTCCGCACGTCGGTACGAGCACGAAAGCCACGCGGAGAGCGAGATCGGCATGGACGAGAATCCGACATTGATCGTGGGCGTCCCGTCGCGACGGTTCACTTCCACACCTTTGAAGTCGCGCGCGAGCAGTTCGTACGGCGTCAGGTGGGCGACATTGCCCCTCACCGCGGTCAGCAGCGTCGTCCATGGGCTCGTGAACTGCAGACGCTCTGGCAGCGACAGGTCCATGGGCGGCGTCGGAATCGACGACTTCGCCGTTGCACAAGCGTAGAACTCCGTCGCCCTTGCGCGGTCGCGGAAAGAGGAGCGCGGCTGCACGAACGTAAGCGCGGTCAAGTCGATGTCCGTTGCCAGTCCAGCAGGCACACGTCGTCCCTGGTGTCAGCCCCGTACGCGGACGATACGAACATTCTTTGTGTCCAGCATCAGGGCGCTCATCAGCAGGTCCGCAATGAGCTCGGGCAGGTCCACCTCGCTTGTCTTCGTGTACACACTCTGGTACATGTGCGACACAAGGCTGCTGGCAGAGCCCACTGGGTCCAGGCTCGGTGGATAAATGATGCGCATGCGGGCCTCGGGATGATGTCCGGCGTCCTCGTGGTGGTCGACAATAAGATCCACGCGGCGCCAAAGGCCCGTGTCCGTACCGTGGCGCGACGCGCCCCACGACATGCTGAGCGCGCCGTGGTCTACGAGCCCAAATGATACGCATGCATTGGGGCCCAGCATACTCGAGGACGACAGCTCAACGATCGCCTCCAGATCGTCGATGCACAGCACCGAGTCCGGATTGAAGCCGACCGACGTGTACACGAGCATGTTCTCGCAGCGCTGCTGCAGCATGCTGCGTGGCGTCTGGATCACAGGCACGTACAGGGTGCGCCACGTCTCGAGTCCGTACGCGTCGGAGAAGTACCCACGGTGCTTGTTCACCAGGTAACTCAGCGCGATCGCGCACGCAACCGAGTCCAGGTCGCCCGCCTCACTGCCGAGGACAAACGTGAGGTGGGCGCGTGGGCACATCCCCTGCTTCAGGGAAAGCAGATGCGACATGGCCTGCTCACGGAGCCACGAAAAGAACGCATTCACCGCAGCGTTCGACTCGGGGCGCGAGTCGCCGTCAGGAATACAAGGATCCATCATTGTGTTCGTGTTCGTCCACGTTCGCAGTCTGACGAGCAGTCCCAGTTAGCGGGGGCGTCTTGTCCCAGCTGTAAGGGTACCTGTAGTGGTGGGGAAGAGTGCGCGATGGCGTCTCCTGCGCATTCATACTGTTCGGATGCGCACGATGAGATGAAGACATGAGCCAGAGGGGCCCATGCGCGCACCCCGTTTGAAAATTTTCCCGATCCGTCAGATTGTCCGTTCGCCGCTCGCGCGTCGCACGCCTCCGATTCGCCCTATTCTCGCGCGCTGTCCAACGAGTGAACACGCCACACCGCAACAGGGGATACTGCGGCCGCAACGTGCGGTTATTGCTGCCAAACCGTGTGATGCATCACTTTCCATGGGCTGTGCGCCCGACGCTTGCAGCGCTGCATGCCGTGCGTCTCTTGCGGACTGCGCATGCCTCACGCGTTGCCACCGCGCCCGCGTCTGTATCCAACGGTACGTGGGGGCCGCGTTGCGATTGACATGTGACAGCGACGCGGTTTAAGCCCGCACAGCGCCACCGTCTCAGTAACGTGGTGGCCGAGCGCCGCGGCAGCGCACCGCGTGTGGGCGGGGGAGCCCGGACACATCCGCGCGGCCGCGCGCCGTCTCGCGGCGGGGACGACCGCCAGCGCGCCGACCGCCAGCGCGCAGACGCCGTACGCGCTGGTGAGCTCCCGTCGCTCGACTTCGAAACCCCCGTCCTAACGGTGCCGCCCGCGCGTGCAGACGCATTCCGCACGCCGCCACTCTCCGAGGGTCTGCTTGCGATGTTGCACGCGCTTCTGGGCGCGCAGGCGCGTCCCACAGTTCCCCAGGCGCAGGCGCTGGCGCGTCTCTGTGGGAAAGACCGTCCGTGCCGCACGCTGATTGCGGCGGAGACAGGGAGTGGCAAAACGCTTGCATATCTGCTTCCTGTTCTCCAGCGCCTGCATGAGACGCGCACTACCACGGAGAAGGGCGACCGCGAGCACGTGCATAACGGCGGCGCTCCGCAGCTTATGCCGCGCGCAGTGGTTTTGGCACCAACGCATGAGCTCGCGAGGCAGATCGCCGATGTCGCCAAGGCGCTGTGCCACCATCCCGAGCATAAGCTTCGCGTCGCGTGCACGAGTACACCGGCGTTCATGACCGGACTGCGGCGTGATCTGGCGCGACTGCGCGATGGCGACAGCGACGGCGCCCCACCGTCGCCGGACGTCCTCGTGGCGACCCCCGCGCGCCTCGAGGAGCTGTGCACGTACGGGTCCCACGACGGCGCGGAGGCGGATCCGCTATCGGACGCGGGTACAGCGCCGCTCTCGCTCCGCAATGTACAGAGCCTCGTGGTGGACGAGGCAGACACCATGCACGACCACAGCTTTATGCCCGCCACGTCCGCGGTCACGTCGCGTGTGCTGCGCGAAGCCGGTACAGCGTGCGCGGAGCGCGCAGAAGTGCTGTTTGCTACGGCCACGATCCCAAAGTCGCTGTCGGCATACTTTGCGGAGACGTTTCCGGACCTCGACACGCTCGCCTCACCGAAGCTCCACCACCTCCCGCCGAAACTGACTGCCATGTTCGTTGACCCGGGTGGGTCCAAAGACCTAGCGATTTTGAAGCAGATCTTCCGCGTGTTCACGACGCCAGAGCATGCCGGCGACAAGATCCTCATCTTCCGGGACAAGCGGACAAGTGTCGAGCAGCTGAGCTCGTATCTGCGGGCTCGGAATGTGGAGTACGTCCACGATCGGCGACACTGACCGCAGTCACGTTGCCCTTACAGGGGACGCCGAAACGCGGCGCTCACGCAACGATGCGGAGCTCGCGCGGTTCCTGTCGCATCCGCATGCGCGCACAGACAGGGCCCCTGGCCAGGGCGAAGAGAGCGACGGCCCCCGGGTCCTCATTACGACATCGCTGCTCTCGCGCGGTCTGGACTTTGCTCCCGAGGTCCGCTTTGTATTCCTCCCCGACGCAGGTCGCCACGGTTCCGCGTCCGCACACGCGGCGAACAACAACGCGCTCGAGCTGCTGCACCGCGCGGGCCGTTCCGCGCGTGCGGGCCGCTCGGGGTGCGTGGTTCTCTTTGACAAGCGGAGTGCTCCGGGCAAGTCCAAGGTCCTCATTAACAGGGAGGGTAAAAAGCGTGGGGTGATCCGTGGACAAATGGACCTCCTCGTCCGTGAACTGAAGTACCGGAAGAGAGGGACACCCTCGTGAAACGACCACGAAGCGTACATCGCACAGCCGCGCCCCGTTGGTAGACAGCGTTGTAGCGCGCACCGCTTGACAAGCGTCGACGCCGCGGGCATTGTTAGGAAAAACGCGCGGGGCGGATGCGGGCATACCTAGGTGCTAGGTAGCGACTCTGCGCGTGGTGCATCCGCGGCGCGGCCCTCCCCCCGACCTCCACACACTGCCGCCCACCGCATTTCCCCTCCACAAATGCCCCCTGCACCTCCCTCCACAACGGCGCATACTTACCGACGCGACAACAGTTCCCCGACGCCACCCGATGGATCGGAACACCGTGCAGCGGTGGCTCCGCCAGGTGCTGGGCACGGTCGGTCCGCGTCTTAGAGACGGCTGACCGAGCAGTATGCACACCAGGACTGGATATACGCGGATGTGGACACGGTGCTGAACGAGTTCCCTTCGCTTTTGCCGAGCACCGACATATACAGTGCGCATTGCCGCCGCGCGCCTCCCTCACGACCAGCTTATGACGACGGGCGAACAGCACTTCTTCTGCGTCTTGGAGGCACCGTGCCTGTGCAGTTTCGCGGCCAGGAGTACCACATTCCCGTGCACATATGGTTCCCTCACGATTACCCTAACGACCCGCCGATGGTGTACGTGGTGCCGACCGCGCACATGCTCGTCCGCGAAAGTGCGCAGGTCGACCCTGGCGGCCGCGTATCAACCGGCTACCTTTCCGCGTGGCACAAAAAGTCCGAGGTGCGCGGGTCGTTGGGCACGCTAACGACAGGGATGCAGCGCGCTCGACTTAGTCCGCTCCTGCTGCGTCCTGTTCAGTACACATCCCCCCGTTGTCGCACGCCCACTGACAGCGCCCCCGGTTTCTCCCGTGTCGGTGGCGCGGACGTCGCCGCCGCGCGCCGCTGAACACGCGCCGCTACCTCCAGCGGCGCCGCAGCGCCCTGAGCGGCCGCCTAAACGTGGAGGCAGCGAGTGGGCGCATGGACCTGCTGATGACGGAGTACGTGCGCAGCAGGGCGCTAGGGTACCGACGCCGCCGCCCCTGCCACCCGCTTTGCATGTGCGCGATGAGTCGTCCGCGTCACCGCCGACGCTGCCAACAAAGCCACCTACTGTCGATATATTCGCTTCGCTGAACGAGACGGACGCGACGCCCAGCTCACATCCCCCCCCGCCACAACGTCCGATGAACCCGGAGCTCGCACAGCTGCAGGACCGCGCGCATGCGAAGCTCGCCGGCCGTCTGCAGCAGCTGCGTGCGTCGATGCAGGACGCGGACGCACAGCTCCGCGTGCTGCACGATGACCTGGAACGCGGCACATCTGCCATTCACGACGAAACCCAGCGTCTCCAGGCAGTGAAAGAAGTGTGCACGGGAAGCGCGCGCCAGCTCGCAGCGAGCGTGGAACAGGCCGCGCAGCGCACAGTAGAGCTGCGCGCGAAGGCAGACCCGGCCGTTGACAGTATGCTTGTCGCGACGAACCTCGCAGAAAACCAGCTGCTGCAGCTCATGGCGGAGGACCAGGCCATTGAGGACACCCTGTACCAACTGGGCCGCGCGCTGCATTCCGAGCAGCTCTCGCTTGATCGGTTCATCAAGGTGTGCTTCGCGCGCGCCGCGCTGACTCGCAGCACACGCGGATGCTCGCCCGGGAGCAGTTTATGCGCCGCGCCTTGGCACAGAAAATTGCCAGCGGTATGAGCTGGTAGACTGTCAAGTACAGGCGGCAATGGGACAGACATGCACGGACGGGGGGACGGAAGGGGAGTACGAGGTCTGTGCGGGAATACAAGCGCCATCGGGAGCGCCGGCAAGCGCAAGGGTACGTGCTGGGCGAAATGAGGCTCTTTTTCGCAAACGATTGCACGTCGGCTGGAAAAACCGACTACGCGCTCTGCCTCCTTAGAGGATCACCGCGAGTTCCCCTATGGAGTCCGCATTCTACACAGCATACGCGGCGCGGCGCCGGAAAACTACCAGCTACTTTTGAGCAAACGCAAGCGCAGCAGGCGAGCTCTGCATGTGAGACGAAAGTACCCACGACGTACCCGCGAAGGCTTCACTCCCAACGCCGACAACGCAAGCCTGCCGTCGGCATCGACGACAAAGTGGCTGGCAATGAGCGGAAACGGAGCCTGCGCGCGCACCTCCGCTTCGTACTGGCCAAGCTTCCGGTCAGCGCGCCGATGAGCTTCCGATTGGGATCGCTGAGCAGCCGGTACGGCAGGGACAGTTTCTTCGATAAGCACGCGGATGCCACCACGCACCTCCGCCCATTTCATCTGCACGGACGGCGGATCATTCGAGAGGCCAAACACGTCGTACCCCTGCTTCTGCCACTCGCTGTATTCGTTACGGAAACAGTGCGCCTGCTTTGTGCATCCAGGCGTATTCGCCTGGTGTCAGGCGGGCGCGCGATGGCACGCACTCTGGGATACGTGAATATGACAGCCCTGCGCAGCTCCGAGACAGCTACGTCCATGCCGTCCTGATCCATGAGCGTTACATCAGGCAATGCCGCGCCGACAGCGAGCATCTGGGTGCCTTTCGCAGTGTTCCCCACGCGTGGTTTTGTGCGCGTCGCGGTACGCGCGCCCTTCGTTCTCGGCCCCTCCGCACGGGGAAATACCTCAGCACTTTCCGCGCGCTTGCGTGCGATACGCGGGGAGTGGCGATGGGGTGTGGCTTGCGCGAATTCGTCCATGCTAGGTCGGTGGTGGGGAGTGTTGATACGAATTGAGCCATTTTGACGCACCTCCACATGCAGCGGCCCAAGCGCGGTGAGAGGGAGAACGGGAGCCGCATCAGCATTCGGCACACAGCTGCACTGTCGCTGCATTCTGCGTGTACGAGTGCGTACCAGGGATCGGTGTCACTGCGCGTCTATCGCCATTACTAAGAAGGCAAAACGTGTGTGGTATGGCAGCGCGCGCGCCCTGGTGCGTGGCGGCCACATCAAGTGAGAAATGCGGCGCATACGGCAGGTGCGCGGCAGAGTTTGTAGGAATGCGCAGGATGTCAATGCAAACAACCTGTGGCGTGCAGCGCGCGAGAAAATCTCCTCGTCCCGTCTCAGCACCTGACTCTCCGCTCCCACGTTGGACGCCACACCGCGCGTCACATTACAGTGCTCGACACCCCATCCCATGTCGTGCTTCCCAAGCCATCTCATGCATACCCACCACGGAGGGAGAGGACAAGCTGTCCATGTCAGCACGCATGGAAGAGCGCCGGGACGCACATGCAGCACAGAACCGCCTTCAATGCCAAAATCCTTGATCGTTTTTTCGTCGTTCCTGTTCGGTGAGTGGCAGACAGGACGGATCACGCACATCTGCTTTCCTCCGAATATGAGCCGCTGCTGAGCCGACGGGATGCCCTCCTTCTCTTCGACGCGCTCCTTGATGCGGCTGATCTAGTGGCGTCAGCGGCACACGCGCACGACGTACCTTGTCGGTCGGATTCACATCCATGTCAATCTCTGTGCAATGTTAGTGCGTTTGCGAGGCAGCGCGCACCCTTCCCCGTGAGAGTTTTGACCTTGATGAACATGGTGTCACGTTCTTGTCGCCGGCACGGTCGGAGCCTATCCCGCACCGATGTTGGACCGAGCGCGTTAGTCAGGGTCACGTGGATGCCTGGCAAATGGATCGAGTCCGTTGTCTCCCGGGCCCCCACATTGCATTCTAACATGCATCTTCTCCCACGCGAGCGCGACAAGCTGATCCTGCGCCAGGTATACGGCAGCGGCATCCAGGGGCTGACGACAGATTGGCGTCATGGCGCAGCAGCGCCTTGCGCGCGGCGCGCGACTGAACTTGACGGAGGCCACAGCGCTGCTTGCGACGGTGCTGCATGAGCGCATTCGTGATGGCAAATCGAGCGTTGCGGCCCTGATGCAGTACGGGAAGACGATTCTGGGGTATCGCCACGTCTTGCCTGGGGTTGCGCAGCTGCTAAGTACGTGCGGGGGGAGTCGTGTGCTCACAGCAGGCGATTTGATGGTGGAGGGCACGTTCCGGGACGGCACGTTCCTGGGTGCGTCGCATCTGCGGCGATGGGTGCTGACAAGGCCACAGTGACGCTGACCGACCCGATATGCTCGCCAAACGGAAATCTGGTCGAGGCTCTGTATGGCACGACATTCCCAGTGCCGAAAGCCGACGTGTTCCCGCCCATCTATACGCCAGAGGGTCCCGTGCCTGGGGAGACGATTGTCGCAAATGCACCGCCTATTGTCCTCTTTCCAGACCATAAGCGCATCTCGGCCCGCATAACGAACACGGGTGACCGTGCGATACAGATCGGGTCGCACTTCCCGTTGCTGAAGAGCAATCCTGCGATGGTTTTTCCCCGCGAGCTTATTGAAGGACGCAAACTGGATGTGGCTGCGGGCACAGCCATTCGCTTTGAGCCCGGCGACTCGAAGACGGTCACTCTTGTCGACACGGGTGGCCGCCACTGGGACACGGACCTCAAGGAGCGCGTCACGCAGAAGATCCAAGTCGTCGCGCCAAAGCCCTTCTCGCTTTCGCGCGAGACGTATGCGTCGATGTATGGCCCGACGACGGGGGACCGGATTCGTCTGGGCGACACGGATCTTTGGGCCGTCGTCGAGAAGGACTATGCGACGTACGGTGACGAGTGTACGTTTGGTGGTGGCAAGGTCCTGCGTGACGGCATGGGCCAGGCGACGGGCTGGGCCTCTGCCGACGTCCTCGACACGGTGATCACGAATGCGCTCATCATTGATTACACGGGCATTATTAAGGCGGACATCGGCATCAAAGGCGGGCGCATTGTCGGTATTGGCAAGGCGGGCAACCCCGACACTATGCGTGCCGTGACGCCGCATCTGGTCGTCGGCTCATGCACGGAGGTCATTGCTGGTGAGGGCCTCATTGCGACGGCCGGCGCACTCGACTCGCACACCCACTTCCTCTCTATGGACATGTGTGCGGAAGCGCTCGCGTGTGGCACTACCACTCTTATTGGCGGCGGCACGGGCCCTTCCGCGGGGTCGCGCGCGACCACGTGCACGCCAGGCCCTGCGCATGTGCGGACGATGCTGCGGGCGACGGATGGATACCCAGTGAATGTCCTGTTTACAGGCAAAGGCAACGACTCCGCGCCCGGGCCGCTGCGTGAGCAGGTAGAGGCCGGCTGTGGGGGGCTTAAGGTGCACGAGGACTGGGGCGCGATGCCCAGTGTGATTGATACGTGCCTGCGCGTGTGTGACGAGTACGACGTCCAGTGTACGATCCACACCGACTCGCTGAACGAGGCGTGTTTTGTGGAGGGCACGCTGAAGGCGATTGACGGACGCGCCATCCACACCTACCATTCGGAAGGCGCCGGCGGCGGTCACGCCCCGGACCTGATCCGCGTGTGTGGTGAGTCAAACATCCTCCCGTCGTCAACGAATCCGACGCGTCCGTATGCGTTGAACACGTTGGACGAGCACCTCGACATGCTCATGACGTGCCATCATCTGAGCAAGAGCATTGCCGAGGACGTCTCGTTTGCGGATTCCCGCATCCGCGCGGAGACGATTGCCGCTGAGGACGTCCTGCACGATATGGGCGCCATCAGCATGATGAGCTCCGACTCCCAGGCGATGGGCCACATCGGCGAGGTCATCTCGCGCACCTGGCGCACCGCGCACAAAATGAAACAACAGCGCGGTCCGCTGCGCCCGGATGGCCCCGAACACGACACGATGACGCGGGACAACGAACGGATTAAGCGATACGTCGCCAAGTACACTATCAACCCTGCGATTGCGCATGGAGTTTCCCATGTAATCGGCTCCATTGAGGTTGGGAAGCTCGCGGATATCGTCATGTACCTGCCGCACAACTTTGGCACACGCCCTGAGCACGTTATCAAGGGTGGCCAGATTGCCCTCAGCAATCTCGGCGACTCCAACGGGAGTGTCCCTACTGTGCAACCCATATACCTGCGCGAGTCGTGGGGATACCAGCCCGATTGTGCGGTTGAGAACAGCATTGCGTTTGTGAGCGAAGCCAGTCTGGCGAAGGGTACGTTCTCGAGCGTACCGTACTCACAGCAGTCGCAACATACGGCACACGCAAGAAGGTTGAGCCCGTCGTCAACTGCCGCAAGCTGTCGAAGAGCGACATGAAGTTCAACACGGCTCTGCCGCAGCTAAAGGTTGATCCGGAGACGTGTGTTGCCGCGCAGAAGCCCCCGTACTCACTTCAGCTTTGTTGTCACCGCCAACGGCGAAGTTCTGTTCGTCCCGCCTGCCACAGAGGCGGCGATGACGCAGGGAGCATGCGTGTTCTAAGAGGAGTCTGGAAGCGCAGGAGTGGCCTTTTGTGTATGTATTCAATGTGCACGATCGCGCCTATCTTGCATGTGGTCATACCTGCGCAATGCGCGCGTCTATCACGTTATACACCATTCGCATCGCAGTGCGGCACCGAGCCTCCTGTTCTGCAGGTGCCGCTTCACTCACGTCGTCTTTTGGGGCTGCTCGGCGCCCTTTTCGCATATTTTTTCCTTCTTTTCTGCATCAGCTGCATCTCCATCGTTCGCCGGTTCCCAGCCGGCGGGCAAAACAATAACCAAGCCGCCCCGTGCTCTTCTGCTGCCGCTTTTTCTCTGTCACCACCTCATCTCTGGGACCCCGTGTCATTGGTTGCGCGGCGGAACGGCCTACTGCACCATCTCTATTTCCATACATTGAACAATCTCTTCCCACCGAACTTCTGGTCGTGTGCTGATTGGCTGCTACGGAGGCACACCCCCCCTGCCACACCCCAATTTACTTTCCGCCCTCCGCATGGCCGCATTTCTCACGCGTTCGGGCACCGCCCCCCAATATGCTGCTGCATCGCCGCCCTCCAGCACGGAGGCGTCGACCGCACCCGCCAATGCGCCGCTCCGGGCGATGTCACAGAGTCGCTCTGCTGCACGGGCATCCGCACATCGCGCGTAGAGGGTGTCCTCCCGCCGCTCAACGTAGTCCACAGCATTCGGCACCAGCCGTGTTAGCGTGGCCCTCAGCGCACTCTGCGGTTGGGCGTCATCGGAAGCCATAGACATGCGCACAATTGTGCATTGGGGGTACGGAGGTGGCGCGCCCGCTGCGCCGTCGCGCCTCTCATGGTCCGCCGCCGTCGCACGCCGTCTCGCTGCCGCGACATTCGCCCCAACGAGCTCCTGCTTCCATACGACGTACTCATCGTGCAGCGTGTGCCAGTACGCAATGTCCATGCATCGCATTCGTGCGTATGCTGCCTCTGCCACCGCATCAGGTGCGCCATCAAGCGCGCCCGGCTCCTTCAGCCACATGCGCGCTTCTGGGCGCCATCCCCAGTGTTGCAGGAGCGCCTTAGCCGTCGCATCGTCGACGACAACCATCGCGTGTTTCAACGCGCCTTCGGTGAGCACAGCGGGCGCATCACCGTCCGGCGTCGGCGGAAACACTGCGGCGACAACGGCTGTCGTTGCGCACGGCGCATGCGCGACAATCTGTGCGATAGTCTGTGCGAGGCGCAGAGGTGAAGTAGGATACGCCGCAATGTCCTCCACGTACAGCGTGCACCAGCGCGTCGGCACACAGGCGCGCATGTGGAAGGGCGTGTCCCCGCAGAGAAGCACGCCAAGAGGCGCCAGACATGCGAGTGCCGCGGCGACATCTGCGCTGCTGCTACAGCCAGCCGCCTGGACTTCAGAATGTGTAAGGAGACGTGTGGCGTGGATAGCTGCACATGTAAGTGCTCGCAGTGGGCATGCAGCATACGCAGCCCGGATTCCACGTGCTCCATAATCTCGCGCTCAAGAGTACCGTCCCGCTGCGCGCAGCGCCACGGAGAAAGCAGGTTGAGAAGCACGCCCGACGTGTCTTTTGTCTGCTCGGAGGCGTGACTGCGCACGAGCTCTGCAGAAGGTGCATCGACGCCAGCGTCTGCCGCCACACGTGCACTCCCCCCCAGCGGGTGGCGCCGGCTCGTGCCCGCGACGCTGCGAGGCACGAACGGCGGCGGCATGACGGCCGCTTGAGAGGCGACGCAAACAACGTATGCTCCCCGATCGCGTGGCATCGGGTACGTACCCGTGCGCAGATCGGGCCACCCGCCGCCCCTTTCCACGTCATCGGCCGTATCTGCACCGCTTTCCCTACAACGATGCGCACGACAATCCTGCTGCCCCTGGTGGCTGCGTTCGGCGCCGCATTGGTGCACGCGTCCAATGTGCTGGATCTTACGAAGACGGCGGATTACGAAGCGAAGGTCGGGAAGGACGTTGGCGCACTCGTCGAATACTTCGCGCCGTGGTGCGGGCACTGCAAGAACCTCGTCCCGGAGTACGAAAAGCTCGCGGATGCGTTCTCCAGCAAAAAGGACAAGGTCCACATCGCCAAGGTGGACGCGGACCAGAACCGGGAGCTGGGACAGCGTGTTGGCCTGCAGTCGTTCCCGACCATAAAGTGGCACCCCGCGAACTCGATGGACACGATCGAGTACAACGGCGAACGCACCGCGGAGGCCCTCGCAGACTTTGTCTCGAAGCACTCGCGTGTGCGCAGCCATCTGAACTCGCAGGAGCCGCCGTCGACGGTCGAACTGACTGCGGAGACGTTTGACGACGTGGCGAACGACCCCAAGAAGAACGTCCTGGTCATGTTCTACGCGCCATGGTGCGGGCACTGCAAAAACCTGGCGCCCGTTTGGGAGCAGGCCGCGAAGGTGTTCAAGCGGGACGAGAACTGCGTCTTCGCGAAGATTGACATGACCGAGCCGGAGAACGAGGCGATCAAGCGTCGCTTCCAGATCAGCAGCTACCCCACGATTCTCTTCCTCCAGGAGGGCTCCAACGACAAGTTCCCGCGCCAGTTCCTGCGTGAGCGCACGTTTGAGGACCTCGTGGCGCACATGAATGAGAAGTGCAGCACATTCCGCAGTGCCGACGGCTCGCTGACGCAGTTCGCGGGTCGCCTCCCAGCGCTCGACGGACTCGCGTCCCGCTTCTATTCGGCTGCCGACTCCGCCCGCGCTATGATATACGGCGAGGCGAAGAAGTACGCCGCAGAGCTCTCGAAGGAGAGCTCCTCGGCAAAGGATTCCGCGGCAGCCTACTACCTGCGCGTGATGGAGCGCGCGACGCGGGATGGCGCGGGGTATATCTCCCAGGAGAGCAACCGCATCGCCAAGATCCTCGCCAAGCACGCTTCAGGCGCGGCGCAGTTCTCCGACGAGAAGCTCGACCAGCTGCAGCGCAAGGCGAACGTCCTGGGCGCGTTCACCAACGCGAAGATCGCGTCCATGGCGGAACGCGCATCCAGCTCCATTGCGCAGGCGGAGGCTACCGCCCACTCCGAGCTGTAGCGTGCTGCCGATCGCCGGGCACGTGCGACACCGCAACAGACAACTCATTACGACAGCGGTCTCTCGGGCCTCATATAGCCGGAAATAAGTAGCGCGTAAATCCGCTGCACAGCTAGTTCCTGGCAAGAACATTTGAGGGTCTCGATAGGGGCTGTACACACCCTTACCCTACCCATGTCAACGTCGGCATTGTCGGCGGGGTGCATCAACGCCACCCTTGGGAGCGATGCAGTCACACTCTGTGTTGCTGGAGACCGCCTGGAGATTGGTCATGGGGGCCCACACCGCGTCAGTGTGCCTGCTGCGCTCGTACTTTCCGCGGAGGTCCTGGACGATGCGCTTAGCGTTCAGATCCAAGTCAAGTTCCTTGCGCATCGCCCATCAAAATCTTTTTTCAGCGCATTGCGGACATGTCTGGGCCTTTCGCGCAAACCGGGCGGGCATGTTGTAACGGAGAAGGAATGGTATAACCGGCACGAACGTGACCTCTCGCGGCTTTCCAAGATGGAAGTGTGCGCGGCCGTGCCGGAGGACAGCCGCGGCGCGGCCCACGAATGGGTCAAGGTGCTTCTTGCAGCGGCGTTTCCCGTGCCGGTGCGGCGCCGCATCTTGGTCATATGCAACCCCGTGGGCGGCCAAGGCAAAGGGCGCGCGGTGCTCCGGGAGTCCGTGCTGCCCATCCTGGAAGCCGCCGCGTGCGATGTGACGACCGTGGCGACAGAGTCGCGCGACCATGCGTTCCGGACCCTGTACGAGCTGGACACCCGGCAGCATGATGCGGTCATGTGTATCGGAGGCGACGGGACCATGCACGAGGTGATCAACGGCCTCGCCGCGCGGACAGATGCGCAGGACGCGTTGCAGCTGCCGGTGGTGCCGGTGCCGTCCGGGAGTGGGAATGGGCTTTATGTGAGCCTGCACGGCACAGAAGCCGGTTTCAGCGTCCCACTCGCGTGCCTGGCGGCGTTGAAAGGCGTTCCATACGACCAGGAACTGTGCACCGTGACACAGCCGCTCTCCCTATTTGGCGATGTGGAGACGACACCCTCGTTCGTTGTTGGCGTCGGTGCGAACGGGGAAAAGTATGTGCAGTACTACTCGTTTATGTCCTTGTCGATTGGGCTTGTGGCCAATGTGGACATCGGCACGGAAGCGTTTCGCTTCATGGGCGAAGCACGCTTTTCTCTTGGCTACCTTTTCGGAGCGTTTATGAATCGCCAATGCGATGTCTGCGTCGACATCGTGTTTGGGCGCCAAGGCACCACCGACCACGATGCCATGCGCGACCGCGCGGCCGCGCCCGACGTCCCTGTCGACGAGCGCTCGCGTATGGACGATTTCCGCACGCTGCGCCTCGGGTCCGTTACGGACCCGCTGCCGGAGAAGCCCGTGCCGTACCCTATCTTGCGTGGGCAGCCGCTCGCCGCCCCAACCCCCGACCAGATGTGGCACCGTATCGACTGCGCGATGTCGTCGCTGTACGCGGGCAAGGTCCCGTACGTCGCCCGCGGGTTCATGGCGTTCCCATATGTGCACCCCAGCGACGGCACCGTCGACCTCCTCATCCAGCGACAGGACTCGACTGCAGCTGAGAAAATCGTCTCCATGGTGCACGGAGAGTCCGGGTCTCACATCAGGGACGCATCCATCGAGTACGCCAAGGTCGAGGGGTTCCGTGTCACGCCCCATGCGCATGTTCGCCAACGCACCCAGTATCTCAGCATCGACGGAGAGTCGAAGCCCTATGGGCCAGTGCAGCTGGAAGTCTCGCCGCTCCGCATCCGCATGCTCACGCTGAGCGACGACCAGTGGAGGGCCCCCACGATCCGCCCACCGAACAATGCAAATGACCCAACCCCCCGCGGAGACACCACGTAATTCCACCTCGCTCCCATACACGCATCGAACGCTACACTGTCCCTGAAACTAGCAACGCGCAAACACCTTCCAGCGGACGCTGCGCCGATGCGCGACTTGATGGTGCTCACGCACGCAGCCAGAACACACCAGGGCATGGCGCACGCAGTGCACCGCGCTCAGTTGTCCATCCTGACTCCCTCTTCGCAGCACCCCCTTCGCGCATGTCTCGTCGCCCAGTTGCCACCCCATTTTCACACTTATCCCCGGTTCATCCTGTTTCCCTCGCCGCGCCTGTGGCTATCCTTGAACTCGTCCCACTTGATTGCCTCCTGGCGTGCTTCCTCGCGGGCCTCGTCAGCATCGCAGGTCCCATCCATTTCCTCGCGCAAGGTGCGCTGCTCGCGCGGCGTCGCCTCCGCAGCCTGCGTGGGGCTGCTGGGTGAGTACGGTGCTGTGCATGACGTACCCTCCACCGGAAACGATATTCCCACGCGCCTTCTCCTTGTCCAGGTATTCGTCGATGGTTATCGTCGGCAGTCGGTGCGACGGGCGGAACACCTGCCGCTGCAGTTCAACCCGTTGGTCTGCCGTCGTACCTGAACTAGGGCGTGTCGATGGCAGAATTGTAAAGGGACGCATCGGCTTCCTCTGCTCGCTCAGCAGAGGGCCTTGGTAGCCCTTCGAGAACCAGGGCGAGTCTAGGCGCCAGGTGTTTTCCGGAGGCGGCGCACCCATGCGGTCATCCTGGCCGGCCGGCGGCGCCTTACGCAGCAATTCCAGCTCCTGCATCGCAGAATCGATGCACGATGCAGTGCGCAGCGCATGCAGCACGAGAAGCTGCAGAAGGTAGCCGCGCAGCGACTGCGGCATCTCGAGTGGATCTGCGCTGGTGGTATCGCGGTCTCTGTCCTCGTCATCATCGTAGTCCTCCCCGTCACGTTGCCGCGGCACAATGAGCAGGTCGTAGAACACATCTATCGGCACCTTGTCCGTTTCTTCGGAAGTGCCACGATTTAATCGAGGCATCCGGTCGCGGAAACCCGTCCGGAAGGTGTTCAGCTGGTGCGCGACCTTCTTTTCCAAGGCGAAGAGATGCACCTTGCGCGTGCGTCGATCAACAGTGGCATTTTCTCTGCGCTGCTTGGCATCCGCGGAAAGGAATACGCCGACCAGCTGCACGATGATAGACGGCAGGGCCTCGTGGCGCTGCGCAGCGGCAAAAAATAGGCGTCCAGCGCCGATCGCCCCTTCCACATACGTCTTGCGCGCAAGCATCCTATCTTCGTCCTCCGCGGGACGCGCGCTGGATTCCAAGTTTGACTGGAGACTGGGGATGAACAGTGCACGGAGCGCAGGTGTGTTGATTTCGCGCAAATCATCTCCGGGGTTCACGACGTCCGCGGCATCGGCTGCCTGCGCGGCCGCGCGGAGCGCCGCAATGGCATCGCGCCACGCATCTTGCGTCTCCGTTTTCGCGTATTCCGCCGCAGTGAGTGCCGCACGGTCGATGCGCGCGGTGAACGAGTCGTCTTGCTGGTCTTTATTGTCCATCGTTAAGCTATCAGTGCTGCGTTACTAGATATATTATGCGACGCACACGCGCTTAGTCATCCTACTCCACACAATCCACACAAAATTTGAGATCGGAGTCGTCCCGCGGAAGCTCCATGCACCAGATGTTTGTCGAGCCACACGGCAGCCTGGGGACCCCTACGAGGGATTCAAGAACGAAAAGTAGACCGAAACGACGCCCCAGATGCCGGCAGCCACAATAAACTCAATGCTGGCGAATATCAAGACGAACACGGCGAGCGAGATAAAGGGATAGTAGTACATGTAGTAGCTACCGTCAGCGTTACGAACCAGTGCACATACATGGTCCCCATAAGACGCGCATCAAAGCGCAGCGTGGCGCGCTGCACCTGGACAATACGCCGCAGTGCGCGCATATCCGCGTGTGTAAACGCCTCGACCCCCTCCAGTTCGGCGACTTCTGCATCCACGACATTGCGCCCCACGTGGACAATCGCGCGCGTCGCCGTGTACCCACGTGTTTTCACGCTTGTCTCCTTCCACGGACGCGTCGTCCACTCGGTGGACGCCGGTGCAATCTGCCGCAGCATTGGGATGCGTACCATCTGCGTCGGGGACACGGGCTCGCTGTCCAAAGGATGTGCGAGCGATCTTGTAAGGCGTCCAATCCAGCGTACCGACCTGGGCTCCGGGGTGAGGAGAACTGGGCGGCGGGATTCGTAAAGTAATTCGCCGTCTCTCCCCTCCAGGGCGATCTCCGCCATAAAATTGCCTGTTCGGTGAGCCACAAAGGGACATGGGGCTCGGGCGCGGAGCTGGGGAGGGGGGTGGGAAGAGCGTCGAAATCCGCGAAGAAAATGTGTGTCGGGGCCGGCTCACGTCTGGAAAAGGGGTTCCTGTCCATTTCAACACACCTAGTCCCTGATTCACCGTATTCACGGGGAGGATAAGTTCCAAGGACACGTCGTATAACTGGTCTTCCACAAAAAGGGGCACGGGCACGTCGCGCTGCCATACTGGCCAGTCCGCGTCGCTGCCGTCCAGCAATACATTGGCTCGTGGCGGAAGATAAGACCTGGAATGCGTAAGCACACCATCAACGGTCGCCCCCTACGCACCCATAGTCGAAATACATCTCCTTTGACACGCTGGCGGAAGGGACCCACGTGTAGTAGAACCCCGCATACGCGAGGATGGCGAGGCCGACACACGCCGCCTGAATCGCCGTGAGAAGCGTGAGACGAAGAATTAGGCGGTGCAGTGTCGGAGAAAGGAAAACCGCGTAGCAGGTGTGCACGACGATGGCGGCGGGGCGCACAAAGAACACGCGGTAGATGCGAGCGGCATACAACGACAGCTCCGCCGCGACCTGCTCGAGTGCTGATGGGGCGGGAAGCGGCACGTCGGGTGCCTTCTGCCGCGCGGCTGGGTGCTGTCGTATTGGTGGCGGATACCCGCGCACACCTGTGCGCGGGCGTCCCAAGCGCTGGCGCATCGACATATGGCGGGGCCACGGCAGCCACGCCCCGCGCCCATGCGTCTGGTCACGTGATTGACACGGTCGGCGGTGTGGACGTAGTGTGCGCGGGCGGTAAACGGGCGGGGGCCTGTTTCTACCAGCGCGGATCCGCTCGGCGCGCCAGACGATGTCGGGCACGGATGCAGGGACAGGCGACTATGGGAACGCGATGCGCAAGTTCAAGCTCGTGTTCCTTGGCGAGCAGTCGGTCGGCAAGACGTCGCTGATTACGCGGTTTATGTACGACTCGTTCGACGGCAACTACCAAGCGACGATAGGCATTGACTTCCTCTCCAAGACGATGTACCTGGACGACCGCACCGTGCGTCTGCAGCTCTGGGACACGGCGGGACAAGTGCGCTGGCGTGCGTGTCGGCTGACCCCCAGGAACGCTTCCGCTCGCTGATCCCGTCGTATATCCGCGACTCCTCCGTGGCTATAGTCGTCTATGACGTGACGAGTATGTGGCTGCCGCGGCGTTTTCCTCACAATCAGGCCGCGACTCGTTCAAGGCGACGTCTAAGTGGGTCGAGGACGTACGTGCCGAGCGTGGGAACGATGTCATCATTGCGCTTGTCGGCAACAAGACGGATCTCGGCGATAAGCGGTGCGTCGCGCCCCGGCGCCTCCTCACACCGCAGCGAGGTATCCACCGAGGAGGGGGAGCAGCGCGCAAAAGAGTACAATGATCTCATGTTTGTCGAGACCTCGGCGAAGGCCGGGCACAACGTCAAGGCGCTCTTCAAGAAGATCGCGCAGACGCTCCCTGGCATGGGGGAGGGCGGCGCCGACGCCGCGGCGGCGAACCGCAGTGCGTGCAAAGAGGGGGGCGCTCACACCCAGCTATTGATGTCTCTGCGCAGGCAGATGCGGAGGCGAAGTCGTCCGGCTGCCAATGCTAGGCCCCGCGCGGGCTCATTGGCGGTCGTGCCGCGCCCTTGTGGCGCAACGCCCACCGCCCTACTGGTCCTTGTTTAGGTGTTGTAATTATCGGCCTCGGCCTCCGCTTTCCCCGCCGGCGGCCACGGGACGACGAGCGGGCGCACCAGCAGGGCGTCCAGTACGAGCTGCGGCAGGGCGCGCACGGGCGCAGTCTGTCTGCCCGCGGTGGCGAGCGTCACGCCCAGCGGTTGCATGCAGCTGCGCATCGTCCGCAGACTGCCACGGAGCGGTCCTTCTGCGACGCCCTCCTCAAACACAACGCCCCCCGGGAGAGAGAGCGGGTCGATCGCACCGATCACCAGGTCGTACAGCGGCAGCGAATTCAGTACCGCGGCCAGCACCGACAGGCTCACACGCACGCCGAGCACGCCGAGCTGCGCGGCCGCCGCACACGCATAGTACAGCAGTAGTGTCGGGAGCAGCAGGACCACGAGCGTGAAGAGGATCGCGCCGAGGAAGAGCTGGTCCACCTCGTAGTGCGCCGCATCGACTCGGCCGCCGTACAGCGGATTGCGTTTCTTTCCACGGAATAGGTCGAAGAGAGCGCCCGCCGCAAAAACTGCAAAGTGGAACACCCGCTGCAGCAGGACGTGTGTTATTGCAATGTGCGCGAATGCGACGTAGGCCCCGTCGTGTGCGACGCTCAGCAACAGCGAGAGGCCGCCAAGCCGCGCAATCCACGCGCCAGCATGCACGCAGTCGTATGTATGCGCGCGTACGGGGCCCAGCACGTACGCCGTGTGCACGTCCACGAGCCACGCCAGCGTGTCGGTGAGAAAGCGTGCGAGTTCCGTATTCAGCTTGATGCCCAGCGGCCAATGCGCGAGCCATTCGAGCACCGTGTGTAACACGGGTGCACTGGGCCAGTGTAGTGCGCGCTCCATGGCACATGCCAGCGTGTCGCAATGCGCGTTCATCGCAGCGCCCGCTGCGCCACCCAGCGCCATGTCGCACGCAAGCAAAATCACGCCGCTCCCACCGCGGCCCACGAGTCTGCGGAGTGCGTGCAGAGGCGGTGGAGGGGAGTGTGCGCGGGGAGCGGCACGCCCCATGTCAGACACGCGCCCGGGAACCGTCCCCGCGGTGGCTCCCGCCGGCGCCTGTGTCTCTGTGTCGTGCGGCGGCGCCCACTCCGCTCCCTGTCTCCCGAGCCGCTCATACAAGTCGTGCACGCCGCGCATTGCATCCGCGCAAGCCTCCATGTTTCGGGCACGCTGTGCCAGCATTTT
Organism: Malassezia sp. CBS 17886; assembly: GCA_029542825.1. Taxonomy (NCBI): domain Eukaryota; kingdom Fungi; phylum Basidiomycota; class Malasseziomycetes; order Malasseziales; family Malasseziaceae; genus Malassezia; species Malassezia sp. CBS 17886. The sequence goes on along the minus strand of CP119886.1, from coordinate 74,577 downwards.
TCCAGTCGCAGCGCGTGGTGATATGGCACCGGAAAGCCACCGTAGCGGCACCGCGAGCATAACACATGCACGCCCGAAGACGCGCCACAGGGCCATTGTCCTCGGCCGCGGCGGTGCCGTTAGCGACCAGCGCGCACTGTTGAGCAGTGGCAGGATGGCGCCCAGCTGAGTGCTCTGCGAGGCAGTGCCGCTCGCCCAGCACTCGGGATCCATGGCCAGGAGCTGCTCGAGCCGCTCGCATGTCTCAATGACATGCCGGCTGCACGGCCCTTGCGGTGGCGCCAATCGGTACGCCTGCAGCTTCGTTGCATCCGGTCGAACGTAGATGGTGGTGGTAGTGCAACAATCGGGTGCGACTGGTTTCCGCGCTGAGGTACTGAACGTGAGTGGACCATGACAGGATTTGTGCCGCGTACCGTATCCACTGCGGAGCCTGCATGACGCAGCTGGGTTCGCGCCGTACAGTGCCAACAAGCTCGGGCTCTGTGCGCTCGCCGCGGCCGCCTCCGCCGCTCTGGCCACCCCCACCGCTGTCGCCCCCATCGCCACTTGACACACACCAGCCGATGGGCCCTGCTGCGGGGACGTCTGCGCGGACCCGTGGCGCGTATGTACAGCCCTCGGCGCATGCACCAGCGACGACGAATACGAGGTCGCTACTGCCTTCGATTGCCCATCCATAGAGCCGCAGAGCGCTGTCTTTAGACAGGCTGTTCGTGGCATCACCGGGCCAGTATACAAACACGCGGCGTATGCACGCGAGTCCGCGGGGCGGGTCCAAGCGCGTATCCACGGTGTCCGGACCCCATATAGCACTCTCCGCGCGCGCGTCGTCTGTGTGTGCGCCGTCTGGGACCCGCGCCATCTGCGAGAAGCGACCAGCGCACGGTCGTCGCTGCGACACACCCGCGTCATGGCGCCGGGACGCTGCCGCATCCGCGACCACACGCGCCTGCGCGGCGCGCCGTGCAAGCAGCGCGACGCACACTACAGTGGCCACCACCACAGACGCCCGCACTGTCGCAGGTGCCATGGCAGCGTCAGGCATCCCGCCGTGTACCTCTGCTGCCGTGTTTCTCGCCACGCCGCGCGTTGCAAACAGGGGTGTGGAGGGGGGCGAAGGGGGGCGAAATGGGCGCTGTGGAGTTCCGAGTACGAATGCCGCATGTCGAGGAGGAACGATGGAAGTGGCTCGGGGGTGTCGTGCTATGGGCGGTGGCCGCGTCATGGGTACGCTCCTACGCAGTGTTCCGACTCCGCAGCGTCAATTCTCCGCAGCGCCCCTCTCCGCTCACCCCCCTCCCATGCGGGGGGCCGCGCGGCTGCTACGCCTCCGGATCCGTACTAATAAGGCCCAGGCGCGCGGATCCAGGCGCTCCCGTCTTCCCTGCCTCACGCGCACGCTTTGACTCCTTGTGCTGGCGCTCAATCTCGTGGGCTTGGATGACATGAGCACGCTCAAGCTGTAATGGACGAGAGGGAACACCGCAGAGCACAATACCACACACACGTCAGCACCGGTACAGGCCCCATACACGCACCTCCTTCGTGTGGTGCAGACACTCCAGGTAGTCCTCCTTCTGAAACTTGCACTGGCCAGGGTTTTCCGACATCACATAGCACTTCCTAAAGTCTTGCCAGAAAGAGAAGCATCGGGACGGTCCTGCGCGTCAGAGGAACAGCGTGCCGGCAGGCGCCAAACACCAACCTCCGTTATACCCAAATCCAGACTGCGCCGCGGTCAGCATGCCGCATGCCACGCGAAACGTACCGCCATTGTGGCCGACCAACAGTAGCGGAAGCGGCGCCGCCGGAAGCGCAGAACCGAGATGCGCACGTGACGTCCGGTCCCGGCGCCCCACAGGGGACGTGCGCGGGGACGACGCATGTGCGGACGGGGGAGTGGGCGCCGGCAAAAGTGCGAGGCGCGGGTGGAGAAAGGAGCTCATGTGTAGTAGCCCACGTAGCGTGGCGCCATCGCAGCGGGGTGCCAAAACGAACGATGACTTGTACCTTTCCCAACCCTTTCTCGCTCACCCTTCCCCACCCCCGCCCCCTACCCCGACCTATCTAAACCCCATCCTCCCTCCCGTTAACAATTCAACTTCACCTTGTGGCGCTGAAACGCAAAGGCCAATCGACCACGACCAGAGTGAGTGTCAGAGTGCTGGGAAAAGAAGTCGTCTGCGGTGAGCGCAGCGCAGCGTCCACACACAGTCGATCAGCACAGAAGCCGCAAGCACAACAGCCCGCTGCGTCGGCGAGAGGGCCGGAGTGGTGCCGTCGATGGGAGGGAGCCCCATATCGCGCACGCTCCGCGTCACCATGGGCGCGTTCTTCCGCGATGCGTTGCGCACACGCAGCGTCATGTCGTCCGCGACCGGCGAGAAGCGCACGAGATACGAACCTGTGTCTCAGCGACGCGCCGCGCGCACGCACCCGTATCGGTGAAGAGCTCGCGCGACCATCTACGCAGTCAGACAGGCGCATCTGCCACGCACGTGCGGAATATGCGCTGCACGCCCGCAGCCACGCGTCCCATGCTGTCGGTCATCAGGAACTGCCAGCTGAGTGGCCGCGACCTGATCTTCAAAAACGGCTCCAGCGGCGCCGGTCCCGCGCCGGTCCCCACCATGTCGTACAGGGACAAGTACCGGAACACGGGATTCCAGCGCAATTTGATCTGGCCGATGAGGCGCTCCATCGGTACCTGTGCGCTGTAGTCGTACATGTAGATGAGCGCATGCGAGTTCAGCACGTTCAGCCCGCGGTCAATCTTGAATAGCGGCTGCTGCGAGGCACCGAATATGTACGCCTGAAACGGACGCATAGTCTCCCAGAAGACGCGGCGCAGCCGGTGGCCGCGCTCCTCCGACACCTGGCCGATCGGGCGCCCGTCCAGCGCCTGAATCGCGAACTCCTTCCGCGCGTCAAACTCGGCGATCGTGCTGTGGTGAGCCGTGGGCGTGCGCACGCAACGCACGTCCACCACGAGTGCCCGCGCGTCACAAACACGGCCGGCTCGCACAGGAGCGCGTGCGCCTCCTCCGACAGGCGGTACCGCGGCTGCACTGTCCGCGGGCTGTCCGTGCCCGCGGCGCTGTCGTCCTCTGGTGCGGGCACCTTATTGTCTGCCGTTTCCTCCTTTGTCTGCTGCAGCGCGCCGGCGCTGCCCTCGTGCAAGTCTGCGTGCGATGCCATAGCGGGGAGATGGCCGGGGTGCGCTCGGTCGGTGGCAGTCGTGGGGCCGGATCTCCGGCGCCCCCCGCAGCGGGACGGTGCAAGCGGGTGCTGCGCACGGGGGGGGGTAAAATAGAAGTAATTGTAACCCAAAAGTGCCGCTGCCGCCAAGAATCCATCTATACAATTGCATTACCAGAATTAGGACGACGCCTGGTCGCAGCGCCGCCCAAGCGCCTGCACGGTGTGCAGCGCAGACTCGAGTGCGTGGTAGGAGTCTGTTCCGGACCCCGTGTGGGAGAGCAGGTCGCGCAGAAGGAGGCTGTACCGCAGGATGCGCTGCGTCGGCATGATCGCCACGTCGAGGGGGCTCAGCTCCTTCGACCGCGGCTCGCGCGTGGGCATGTCCGGCGGCGCAGGCGCGGACGAGGGGCCCTCGCCCATGCGCGCACGCCACGCGGGGCCCACGTCCGGCGTCGGCGCGACGGGCACGCGGCCGAGGCGCCCCTTCGCCCTGCTCTTCCCCGCCTCGACCGCACGCATCGCGTGCAGCGTGTCGCCGACGACGACGCTCCATGCCACGTGCACCTCCTCGAGCTGCTCGCGGATCTCGAGGAACGCCTGCGCGACGCCGACGCTCGACGGGCGCTCTTCGATCCTGTACACGAGCGCGCGGCTAATCGAGATCAGCTGCGGCAGCATTTTGCGGAGCGTCATAAGGTGCGGCGGCGGCGTGCTCGTCGGCAGACGCACGGACGCAGACGCCGGCTGCGACAGGGGCATCAGCACGTTCGCCGGCAGGCGCGTCGTGCTGCTTGTCCCCGTCCACTTAAGGACGACCAGGAGCAGGCTCTCGAGGTGGTGCGCATAGCTGCGCTCCGTCTGCACGAGCTCCCGGATGAGGAAAAGCGCCTTCACCTCCTGCTTCCAGTCGTCGTCGTTCGTAAATGGCGTCCCCGGTAGCTTCCCCGTCGCACGCCCGATCCCGAGGTCGTTCTCAATCGCGTCCTCGGACGCGTCCGTCTCGCTCCCAAAGTCCGACGCAGCCGTGTCCTCCGCTTTCGCTGGCCCGCCCGCGCGGCCGTCGCCGCCCACCGCCGCCGCGGTGGCGGTACCCGCGTCCTCCCCAGACTCGGGGCCCCCCATATCCAAAAAGCTCTCCTGCGCCCGCGACGGCCACGGCGAGTGCGGCTGCGGCGCCGCGGGGCTCTCCGGCACGTGCAGCGCCGCAAGCGCGGCGATGACGCCCGCCTCCTCGTCGCTGCGTGCCGGATGCGGCGCGCTCGGTGTCGCGGCGCCGCCGGGCGTCTCTGTGCCGGACGCGTCCTCCGCGGCATCGCGCGCGGGCTCCTCGCGCGCGTCCGTGACAGAGCACGCGCGCGGACGCGGCGCGCCCGCGGAGGCGGAGCGCGTCTCCACCGGATCCTGCGTCGGCATTGGCGGCCTGCGCACAACCTGCGCGCACCCGTGCCGCAGGTTCGGCATGCTTGCCTTCCGCGCAGTTTTCGCTTGCGCGCGCAGCGCGAGACGCTCCTTGTGCTGCATGCGCACGTGCTCGAGCGCCTGCAGGAACTCGCGGTCGTCCGCGATGTGCAGCGCCGGCTGGCTCTTGTTCCGCTTCGAGCGGTACAGCGGGCGTGTCGGGAGCGCCGACGCCGCCGGAGACTCCTGCGTCGCTGTGCGCAGGTCGACTGCGCTCCCGTGGGACTTGAGCCGCGGCGCGTCCGCCTCGCGGCTCTGCGAGTGCGACCGCTGCGGCCCGGCGGCGTCCTGCCCCGCGCCGCTCGCGTGCGTCGCCTGTGCGAGGAAGCCGGGGGCCGTGGCGACGAGCAGCTCCGCGCTCGCGGGTGCGCCCTCGTCTCCCGCGCCACGGCTCTCGCCGTCCTCGTCCACACGCAGCGCCAGCGCAGCCCCCTTCTTCTTCCGCTGCGTCGGCGCCGCCATCGCGTGGAGGAGGCTTGACGACTTGGACGCGCGTAGCAGTGGCTTCGGCAGCATCGGACGGGGCTGGTCGTCGTCGTCGTCCGCGCCCAGCGCCACAGTCGCCGATGCGCTCTTTTCCTCCGTAGCGGCGTCGCCGGGCAGCGCCCGTGCGCCCGGCTCACTGTGTTCGCTCTCGTCGCCCACCGTGGTGTCCTCCGCCGTGGCGTCCCCCACCGTAGCGTCCCCCACCGTGGCGTCCCCCATAGAAGCGTCCCCCGCCGTGGCGTCCCCGCCCGTGGCGTCCCGGCCGCCCCCATCACCCGCCGCGCCGGCCTGCGCGAGGATGTCACTTGCGGAGCCGCCCAGCACCCACTCCTGAACCATGCGCCCGTACCCGCGCTCCTTTGTGCGGCGTGGCGTGGGGAGCGAACGCGCAGAATGCGGCAGATCAGGCGACGCGTGCGGTGCCCCGGCGCTCACCGTGGACGGCCCGGTCGACGCCGCGTCGCGCTCGCTCCAGTCAGGCGCGGTCTTCCCCGGCGTGCGGAACTCGGGGCCCGGGAACGAGTCCGCGCTCGTCCCACTGAGCGTGTCCGGCGTCACGGACGGCTCCCGCGGCACGCCGGACCGCGGCCGCAGGCTCTTCATATTCAGCGGCTCCAGCACACGGCCCATGCCGAGCTGTCGCTGCGAAAAGCGCGCTGTTGACGTTTCTGCAAGCTCCTGAAACACATGCTCCACATCCGGCACTTCCGGTGCGCCCTCCTCCAGCCGCGGGTTGTCCCCGCCCGCATCCACGCGCGGCTCGCCCTCTTCGCCGGCCCCGTGGGAGAGCTGCGAGTAGAGGGACTGCGGGCTTGCGAGCGGCTCCGCGAGGTGCGGTACGGTGGGCGACACGGGCGGGGCGGTGGCCGTGAGCATCTCCTCGATCTGCGCCGCGACATCGCCAGAGGCGAGTGTCGCGCTCCAGTCTGCGGGCACGCCGGCCGCCGCGTCTTCGTCTGGCCGCCCCAGCGCCCCGGCGCCCCCGACGCCCCCCGCGCCCCCAGCGCCCCCGACGCCCCCGACGCTCCCGGCGCCCCCGGAGCCTCCGCCGGTGGCCCGGACGTCGGGCGCGGAGAGGTCCAGCGCGCTCAGCGCGTCCACCGGGATGCCGATCGGCTCGTCGTTAGAAATCGCGCAGCCGACCTGCGGCCCCGCAGAGAATGCCATGGGGCCCTCGGCAGGCGCCCACATAGCTACGCCCGGCCCCCCCGCATCCTCGGGCGCCGTACATGTGCTCGTCTCCGACTTGCTCGGGCTCGCGTGCTGCGGCTCGTGCGCGGTGCGGGAGGGAGAACGTGGAAGGCACAGTGGGTCGTCGCCCGAGTGCCCGCTGTTGTCCGCGTGGGCTTCGTCGCCCGCGTGGGCGTCGTCGCCCGCGTGTGCGTCGCCGCCTGCACGTGTGCCGTCGTCTGTGCGTGTGTCGTCGCTCTCGTGCGCGTCGCCGCCCGCGCGCCCGCCAGTGCCCGCGCGCCCGCCGTCACCCGCATCGGGGCCCGCGTCCGGCGGCGCTGCGCCGGGCGCCAACGCTTCCGCGGGGCGCCGCGGCGCCGTCGCGCCCCCGGCGCTCGTCTCGGTGAGCTGCAGGCTCGCAGGTATGTAGTGCGCCGCGCCCTGCGGGGAGGGAAGCCCACCCGGTGGGTCGCCACTCCCACGGCGTCCGAGGCGCCGCACGCCGAGCGTGCGGGAACCGCTCTCCTTCCCGGCGAACCCATGCTTGGAGCGCTGCAAGAAGCGGTGGAACTGGTCCACACCCTTGGAGCGCGCGCGCGAAAATATGTCGCGCTTCGACTCCGGCGACCCCTCGCGGGCGAGCGACGGCGGCAGGGGCGGCTGCGGCGACTGCGGCGGCGCGGGCGGCTGCGTCGTCGCGGGAACGTGGCCCTCCGCGGTCGGCAGCGCCAGGTACTCCGTGACAGACTCCTGCGGCGGCTCCAGCTCCGACGGAAGGCGTTCGATGCTCTTCGCCCCGACCTGCGAGCCAGACCGGGAGGGCGGGCCGGACGCGAGGCTCGACGAGTAGGAGCGGTGCGATGCATCGCTGTCCGCGCGCTGCAGGAGCGCGCCGGGGTAGTGCAGCTCGCGCTCCTCGACGCTGCCCGAGACGGAGCCGCTCCGCGTGTCCGCACTTGCATAGCCCATCGGCGCGGAACTGTCCTGCTGGTACACGCCGCCGCCGGGACGCACAACACGCGCGCCACGGCCGATCGGCAGGATGCCCAGCACGCTGTCGCTGTCGTGTGCGGCGTCGTGCCCGGCGCTGTCGGCCACGTGCAGTTTCCGACGGAACGCGGAGCCTGCGCTGCCCCACTTGTGGCGCGCATGCGTCTCGGCAGCGCTGTCGGACCCCCCACTCGGCTCGCGCGAGGCTGGGAGCGCGTCCTTGTCGCTCGCGTCCGACGCGGTGCGCCGGACGGAGGAGTAGAGATTGCGCGCGTGGCGCATGGCGTTGCGGAAGGAAGGGCCGCTTCCACCCGCCGGCGCCTGCGGAAGGGGCGCATGGCCCGTGTCCGTCCCGCTGCTGCGCGACGAGCTGCTCCCGGCCATCTCAGGCATGTCCCCGCATGCATACGGCGCCGCTCCTGGGGACACTGGGTGCAGCGCCGTGCGGGCGCGCGTGCGGCTCGCCTGTGGCGACACGCTTCCGCCGCTGTCGGAGCTGTCTGGACGCGAGGACAAGTCCGCCGGGACGGGCACATCGTGCAGAGCCCCCCCCGTCCCCGCGTGCGCGGCGCCCAAGCCCGTGGGCGCCGCCGCCTCCTGGCCCATGTCTGCGGGAGGCGGCGGCGACGCGGGCCGCTCCCATGGCTCGCGCGGGAGGCGCGCATGCAGCCGGTGCGCGAGTAGCGAGTATGCGAGAGCCGGGTCCGTGTCCGTGTCGCTGGCGAACGACCATTCCTGCTCGTCGGGTGTATTTGCGGAGCAGGGCTGCGCCCGTCCTGCGTCGCGGGACGGTGTTCTCAGCACCGGCGTCGGCGTGCCGCTCCGCGACCCCGGGAGAGACGGCCTGTCGTTGTCTGTCGTCATGGCACTCAGCGGAGGCAGGTGTTGTCGACCAGAGACACCAAGTCACCGCCGTAGCGAAGTCTGTGCCTGAGGACGACCGCCCCTGTCCGCAAGTCAGGGTGCCTGGCAAGCCTGCCCCAGCCGAGCGTCCAGCGCTCTGCTTCGCCCCGATCTGGCTGAACAAGCACCGTGATAATGATGTCATCGCGCATGCTCACGTGCCAATACCGCGGCGCCCGTGCGGAACGCTGCTGCGCGGTCCGTCTTGTACCAATGTCCGTCTCGAGGGTGCGCGCGGCCTTGCGTGTCGTGCGCCCCATGTGTATTCCGTGTGTTGACCTCGTACCTGCAGTCCCCCGCGTGTTCTGCCGCACCATGAGCGTACAGACGTCGCCGTACCGCACCGTCTCCACAGCCGACGCGCCCAGTGCGATCGGCCCGTACTCGCAGGCCGTCGTGCACAACGGTGTCGCGTATCTCTCCGGCTGCATCCCGTTTGATCCGAAAACCATGCAGTGTGTTGAGGGCGGAATTGAGGCGCAGGCACAGCGTGCGCTCAACAATCTCCTTGCCGTTGTGAAGGCTGCCGGATCCGAGCCGAGTCACATTCTCAAGGTCACCGTGTTTCTGAAGGACATGAACGACTTTGCCGCCGTGAATGTGCGTGGCCCGCTGCGCGCGCTGCTGACGGTACGCAGGGTATCTATGAGAAGGTGTGTGGGGCGCGAGACGAGGGGGCGGGGAAGAAGAGGGGGGTGGGGGAGAAGAGGGGGGGGGGAAGGTGAGAGGGGTGGACAAGGGGAGAGGGGGGATGGAGGGGACAGGAGTGGCAAGGGAGGAGCTTGAAGGTAGAGTGTGCCGGCACGCCCCGCGCAGCGCCCTCGAGTGAGATTGCGCCTGCACCCTCTGGTGGGAGTACGCCCGCACGTCCCGTGCAGCATCCGCGGGTGGGAATGCGCCTGCATTCTCGGGCGGGAAGGCGCCTGCATGTTCCGTGCAGCACCGTCGGTGACTCCGTCCGGCGGTGTCCTGTCCCCTCTCCCCTCTCCCCTCTCCCCTCTTCCCATTTTCCCCCTTCTCATTCTAGCTCCAGCTAACCCACAGGCACTTTCCCCGTACAAGCCGGCACGCTCTGCTGTCGAAGTTGCACGCCTCCCGCGCGACGTCCTCGTGGAGGTCGAGTGCATCGCTGCCGTCAGCAGCTGACTCCCGCACGGCGGAAGGTTGTGAGGGCTTATCGCCACGTGGGATAGTGTGCCTAGGAGGGCCTCCCGCCATGTGAGGGGGTGTGCCTGCGACGGCCTTTCGCCATGCGAAGTAGTGTGCCTGTGGGGCTGTGCATCGTGTGATGCAGCGAAACTGCGTACCGTTACTGCGCCACGTAGTGAAAGCGTGCCGACAAAACATGCCCCCCCCCCCCTTTCCTACGTGAGACGGATCACTACAAACATAACCGCCCAACTCAGCAGGACCATGACAATGCTCGTGACCGTGAACCATCCCATGCTCCGCGCCTTCTTCGAGAACACGCCCAGCTGGCCACGCGTGCGAGTCATGAGCGTCAGGTTGTTGTCGAGACGCCCTGTCGTCTCCTCCACAAGCTTCCGGTCGCGCTCCAACGCATCTGTAAATGCGGCCGAGTTTCGCTTCAGCACGGATGCCATGCGCAGAAGCTCGGATGACAGTGCGTCCTGGACCCCCCGGTCCGACTGTAGCGAGGTGGCACCCGTTTCCTGTGGCGGCGTGTGCGGGGCTCCATCGGCCGCTGATGCCGCCGTGTCCTCGGCTGGCACCGGCCCCGCGCGATGTGCCTCCGCCTCGTGTCTGCGCGCCGGTTGCCCGTACTCTGCCTCCAGGTCGTCGTCTCCGGACGACGCGGCGTCCCCGCCGCCTGCGCCGCGTCCCACCGGTGTCGCGGCGCCGCGCCCGACGAGACCTTCGTACAGATAGTCGTCCCAGAACGAGTCCACCGCGCGCCGCTCGGCGCCGCACATCGCTGCGGGCTTGCGGAGCGACTGGTACACGTGAGCATGGACGCATGCGCCGGATCGGCCGTGGGGCGCACCATAAGAACCGCATCCGCCCCCTCCTTCAGCGCACCGATGCGCGCCTCCGCGTCCTGCAAGTCCGCGGCGCTGCATCGTGAGCTAACTCCCGTCGGCGGAGCCGCACCTCGACCCGCTGCGTCCCTCCGCAGCGACAGCCAGCAGCTTCTCGGCCCTCTGCACCGCCGCAGTAATTTCATGCACCCGCCACCACGTGTGCTCAGAACGTGCACTGGGAGCCACGACGCCCGGGGACGCCACGGGTGATCGTACCGCACCCGTGCAGGATTGCGCCACAACGTCTTTTTCACGACGGACCATCTCCTCCAGTGCTGCCACATAGCGCATCAGGTTGACCTGCGCGTGCTGCGCATCCATGCCGTCGTAGGACCCCCCACGCGCTCTGGACCGCGCATAGAACGGCGCGGTCGGCGCTGGCGCAGCCGCCATTGTCGTGCACAGCGTTGCCCGCCGGGCGTGACGGGGCGACGCGCGTGGATGAGTCAGCATCCGACGAGAAGGTGCGCGGCGGCGTGCGTCTGCGACACATTCTATGCCCCCGGGCTTACTTCGGGCCTGGCAGCGTACGACGATTCGACCCTTTTTGCACGGTAGCCGGCGGTCCATGTCTAGGAAAGAGGCGAACGCGGAAGCGCTGTCAGCGTGCCGCGCGCAGCTGCAAGCGCAGCTCGACAAGGTGCGCGTGCTGAACGCGGAGGAAGCGGTGCCCGCAGCGGTGCGCCCCGAGGTGGCGCAGTTGCAGACGCTCAGCGACAAGCTCAGCGACCTAAGCGTGGCGGGCAAGAAGGGCGGTGCAAAGATCACGCTGAAGACGCCCAAGGGCACGCGTGACTGGGAGCCGCAGGCGATGGCGCTGCGCAAGCACGTGTTCGACACGATTGAGCACGTCTTCAGCAAGCACGGCGCGGTCACGATCGACACCCCCGTGTTTGAGCTGAAGGAGATTCTCTCGGGAAAGTACGGCGAAGACAGCAAGCTTATCTACGATCTGCAGGACCAGGGTGGCGAGCTCTGCAGTCTGCGGTATGACCTTACGGTGCGTCGCCGGGGTAAGGTGCTCACCGCGCAAGGTGCCGTTTGCGCGTTTCGTCGCGATGAACCCCACAGAGTACGGCAGCATCAAGCGGTACCACATCGCCAAGGTGTACCGACGGGACCAGCCGGCGATGAGCAAGGGCCGCTTCCGCGAGTTCTATCAGTGTGTGCGTTGTCCACGCGGCCATGTCGCTCACGCGCCAGGACTTTGACATTGCGGGGACACACGATGCAATGATCCCCGATGCCGAGTGTCTCTGCGTGCTGGTGGACACGCTCGTTGCTCTTGAGATTGACGACTTCACGATCAAGGTGAACCACCGCAAGCTGCTCGACGCGATCTTTGCGATCTGCGGCGTGCCAGAGGACAAGATCCGCACCATTTCTAGTGCGGTGGACAAGCTTGATAAGAGTCCCTGGGAGGAGGCTCGCCGCGAGATGGTCCACGACAAGGGCCTTTGCGGAGAGGTGGCCGATAAGATCGGGACCTACGTTTGTCTTCGTGGTACGTTTTTCCTGGGTCCGCGATGGGCTTTGCCTACTTTTTTCCTTTCGTTTCGCCCCTTGTCTCGCTTTTTTTTTCCTTCCTTTTCTTTCCCCTTTCCCTTCCTTACCCTTTCTCCTTCCCGTCCCCTTCCCACTCCCCCCCTTTATCCTCCCGCTTCTTTTTTTCTTTTTCTCACCCCCTCTCCCCCTTTTCCTCCCGTTTTCCTCTGCCCCTTTCCGGCCTTGCTAACCAAAGGCGGACGCGACTTGCTTGCGCGGCTCCAGACGGATGCGGAACTGACGCAGAACCCGCGCGCGCTGGAAGGGCTGCAGGACATGGAGCTCCTGTTCCAGTATCTGGAGGCGTACGGCGTGGCGGACCGCATCTCGTTCGATCTGAGTCTCGCTCGGGGCCTAGATTACTACACAGGGGTAATTTACGAAGCGGTCACAGCTGCAAGCGCGCCACCAGGATTCCAGGGCGAGGGCGCAGCGTCCGTGGCGAAGCCGAAGAAGAGCAAGAAGGACGACGACGAGCTCGATGAGAGCACCGTCGGCGTCGGGTCCATTGCGGCGGGCGGCCGCTACGACAACCTTGTCGGCATGTTCACCGGCGCAAAGAAGCCGGACGCAGTGCCCTGCGTCGGCGTGTCGATCGGCGTCGAGCGCGTGTTCTCCGTCCTCATGCAGCGCATCAAGGATGCGCAGGCACGCGGCGAGCGCACCGCGGTGCGCCCGAAAGACGTCGACGTGTATGTGATGAGCATGGGCGATGGCCTGCTCGTCGAACGCATGCGGGTGTGCAAGCAGCTCTGGGACGCAGGGGTGAAGGTGCGCGCGCGGCGAAACTACTGACCGCAGGCCGAGTTTCTGTACAAGAAGAAGCCCAAGCTCCAGGCCCAGTTCGCCGTCGTGGACAAGGAGCAGGTGCCGTATGCGGTGCTCCTTGCGCCCGGAGAGTGGGCGCAGGGCAAGGTCCGCGTGAAGCAGCAGCTCGGTAAGGAAGAAGGCAGCAGCGACAAGGGCGAAGAGGTCTTGCTTTCGGAGCTCACGGGGTATCTGCAGGCGCGGATCAAGTAGACGCACAGACGGACCGCGTCTGTACACGCCATCGTGCATACGCGCTGTGCACCTACGAAAGGAACCCCTTCAGTGCGCCGCCGACATTCGCCTCGTCGATGCTAAAGGTGAGCGCGCGTCCGCGGTGGCCGTACAGAAAGCTATCGTGGCCGTGCGGCGCATCGATCTCGTAGTACATCACAGACATGTTGCCGTTCATCCGCATACACTCTGCGAGCTCCCGCTGCTGTTCCACGGGAAACAGGATGTCGCTCTGCACGCCGAGGATCAGCACGGGCACGTTTCGCAGCCGACTGAGCCCGCGCGCGAGGGCGGGGATATATGCATTCGACCCTGGTGTAGACACGGTGGAGATATGCTGCTTGCGCTCCGCAATACGCATCTCCTCCGCAATGTCCCCCGGCGCGATCGGCAGACCGCCGTCTTCGCCGTGAGCCAGCTTGCGCGTCTCCGCAAGCTCCGCGAGCGCATCGTCTGCCATATCAAACAGATCCATCGCCTTCGAGATGTAGATCAGCGAGTTCGCGTCGTACTTCAAGCAGAACTGCTCGCCCTGGTGGTCTAGGTACGTCTCCACAAGAAACTCCGGGCAGAGCGCCGGCGCACGTGCTTCGAGCCCCCCCGCCTCGCGCAGCAGGCCCCGACGCTTGCGCCCGAAGCGCTGCTCCCACTCGGGGCCCGACCGGTACGTAATGGTCGCGATTTGTCGCGCGAGCTTCATACCCGTGTGCGGCGGGGCGTCATCCGGCCCATAGTAGAACCCGCGGTTCCAGTTCGGATCCGCCATAAGCACTGCGGTAAGACGGTGCGCGGAACGCCCACGTACCGCTGCGCTGGGCAAATCGCAGCGCAATCCCAGCCGGCGCGCAGCGCGCAGCGCCACTGATGCTTGCGACGCGCGCGACGCGGTCCGTAAATAGGTGGGCCGCCGCGATCGACTGCATGCCACCCATGCTCGAACCGACGGTGGCGTACAGTCTGTCGATGCCGAGGTTGTCGAGAAGCAGGAACTGCGCGCGGACCATGTCGAAGAGCGTCAAGATGGGGAACCGCGTCGCATACGGTGCGCCGGTGGGGTCGAGCGGATTTGCGCTCGACGGACCCGTGCTTCCGTAGCACGAGCCCAATACGTTTGTGCAGATGACAAAATACTTGTTTGTGTCCAGCGCTTTGCCGGGGCCAATAAACCCCTCCCACCAGCCCTTCGCGGGGTTCGACGGCGTGCTCGCCGCATGCGAGCTTGCGGAGAGGCCCGTGTGGATCAGAATCGCATTCGACTTGTCCGCATTAAGCGTTCCCCACGTCTCGTATGCGAGCTGGAAAGAGGGGAGCGTGTTTCCGTAATCCAGCGGGAACGTGTCGTCATATTTGAACACGTTGTATCCAGACACTACCTTGGTGTACGACGGTTCCGGTCCTGCGCCCTCGATGCGCTCCCCCGCATCCAGCGCGGACAGATCCTCGTCCTTGCCTGTAGCGCGCACGCGGCGTTCCCGCAGCTCGTTCTGGTCTACGCACGGGAACGGCATCGGCCCTGCCATTGAAGGGGTAACCATGCCGCGCCACATGCGCCCCGCACCGCACGCGCTCGGAGAAGAGCGCAGCGCAGCCACCAGTCCCGCGCGACTCCCATGCAGCAGTCTTCGGACGGCTGTCCTTGAGGATGCGCACATCGACATGGTGGCGTAGCGACGCACCACCCGCGCAGCCCCAACGACACGCAGACCTCCACTCCGGAAATCTGCTGCGCGCGATGGTGTGATTGCACGTGACGCACCAGCGCAGCGCGCGGCGCCCTGGCGGATGGTCAGTGAGCCCGCTCGCCGCATGGTGCAGTGAGTACTGGTCCACACCATCTTCCTGCTGACGCGCGCAGCGCAGATGCGGCCGGCATACCCGGCGATGTGGTTACGAAAGCGGACTTTTACGCGCACGTCGAGTCGCAGATCGCGGCGCTGCTCGATGGGCAGCGCAACTGGGTGACGAACCTTGCGAACGTAAGCTCCGTTCTGTACAACAGCATGAACCGTTTCTCAGAGTGGAACGACAAGCGCGTGAACTGGGCTGGATTCTACATTCTCTCTCCTTTTTTTCCCGGACCCACACCGCCGTCCAAATACCCTATGCTGTGGCTCGGCCCATTCTGTGGTCTCCCAGCGTGTCAAATGATCCCTTCTGTGCCGGGACGCGGGGTGTGCGCGGATGGGAGCGCAAAGCTTCCACCAGCCACCGTGTGTGTGCCACATACGGCCAGCTATCGTATGCGCCAGTAGAGTCCTCGCTAACTAACAGCCGGCCATATCGCCTGTGACTCCCTCTCGCAGTCAGAGATTGTCGTGCCACTAACCATCTCGCGGAAGCGGCTTTCTGAGGCGCATCAGGCGGCCCTCCGAGACGACAGCCACGCTGCAACGCACGCATGGGCGGACGCGGAGACCAGGAACAAATTATTATTGGAGTGCTCGATATCGACTGCGAGGAGCCGAATGGCTTCGGCAACATCGACACACAATCACTGGAGCGCATTGTGCGTCGTGTATGCGCAGCGTGTGATTGGCACGTGTAGGCCATTTGCACCTGCCTGACCACCCGCGCTGCACACGAGCTTATCGGTGCCCACGTGCTTGTTCAGCGGACCAGCAGCAGATGAGGTTACCGCAGTCTCTGACAACGTGATGCATAGTAATGAAATATGTTACCGCAGCGGCTGGCAAAGTCAGAATTCTGGGCGTGGAGAAAAGCTGCAGCCAATCAGCGCCGGCTGCGCATGTCGCCGCAGCGCAGCCGCGGGCCTATTCGGCGTGACCTGAAGGGATGTAGGATTATTTTGCTAAGAAATGCATAGCAGATGCATGGCATTGGTCTGGGGTGATATGGCCAGGCACTGGTGTCACAAGGTGCGAAACAAAAAAAAAGTGGCTGGACAAAAGGAAAAAAAAATTGAGTCTGGTGTGGCACGGCCGGTGGGGGTTACCTTCGCAACATTATTCATTATCCTTATTGTTCACTGCGCCTAGCAGAAGTCATTGATCCCCTTCGATCCCCGTCGACGATCCCGTGATCTTGGTTACAGTGCGCGCGTGTGTCACTGGCGGTTTCAGTGGCACAAGCTTTGGCAACATTTTTTTGGACGATGAGCACATATTCGGCGGGCTTGATGCATGCTGAAAATGGCAGTGCGACTACAGTACGTGCAACAGGATGTTTGCAGCAGCGAATGCTCACCATTGCGTTACAGACTTGCACATACCCGGGCAACAGCCGCACTTACGGACCTGGATCGCATCTGGGCGTCCGCTCCCCACACGGCTGCGCCAGCAGCCAGTCGAACGACGGTGGCCGTATTGTACTGAATGGAGCGCGTTCCGCGCCTGCCGAGGCTATGGCGATGCGAAATGGGTCTATCTCGCGTTCGCGAATGCCATCGATCCCCTTGACGAATGCGTACTCAACTTCGTTTGGCGCGGCAGGTGAGGCGCTGTCGATGCCTGCTTCAGAACGTGCGCGCTCCACGAGTGCGAGCAGGTATGCAATGGAACCAATGGAGAATGTTGTCGCGAAGGATGCTTCGCTCCCCTTTTCTTCCCGCGCAGCGGCGGAGTTTCCGGTGGATCAGAAGGCATCAATAAGCTCCGGACACCCCGCGCAGACGCACTTGGCGGATGCGATGGACGCGGCTCCGAGTCAATTTGGGTTCCCTGGACGAATTGCACGCCACAATGAGTCTACGACGCCGCCGCCACACCAGCTGGGCGCCACGCTGATGGCATCGCCGGCGATGCCCGAAGGCGAGGGCGACTTCAAAGATCCATCGGGAAGAGATTCGCATCAGCTGCTGCACAAGTGCGAGAGCTGCGCGAAGGTGTACCGGCATCCGAGCTGCTTGGTGAAGCACCGCTGGGTGCGTGCCGATAAACCAGTCTCACTCACCTCGCAGGAGCATACGATGTACTGGAAAGAGGCATCCAAGTTCCTCATGAGCAAACACCAGCAGGTTCAGCTGCTGGAGGCCGCCGCAATCCTGGTCGGCATGGACTCGAATGCGCGCTCGCTCCCTGAGGAGAAGGCACTCTGGCCTGTGCGTGCGATGGCGCAAGATCTGTATGCTAACCGGCCAGGCAGCTGTGAGCCCACCTTCATCGGGCTTACTCGGCTGCGACCAGGTGAACTTTGACAAGTTGATGGCTTCCAAGTCGCGTAGCACTGTATCGATGCCGAACGCGGACGGGACCTTCATCCCTCTCGGCTCGTCCGCGCCGACACACTCGGCGCAGTCTATGGTGCGTGGCCCGCGTGAGGCAAAGACTGACGGAACTAGAAAAGCTTGTCAATTAACGGCCACTGTGCGGGCGCGTGCTCGCCACTAACGAAGCGACATGGATCTGAGGAAATCGACATGGAGGAGAAGGCGCCAGGCGAGGAGTCCGGGGAACTGGAAGCGCCGGCGCGCGAAGACGGCTATGGCCTCAGCTCTGGGGGCGACGTGATGGCGGATATGGTGCGTGCGCTCAGTGCTGTGGCGGTTTGACGTCATGCTTACGTACGGTGCAGGACATGGACGCGGACGAATAGCGGCTGATGTGGATACGAAGTCCCCAGCGCGCGTTGTGCCAACCCCTCCTGCACAGTAAAGCACCATTGCGTATAGACCCTCAGCTCGGTGGCTGCAATGTTTTATTTTATAACGGCATACGTCGCGTTCGGCCGAATACTGCGTTTCATAGGCCCCCTTGGGCACGAGCGTGGGGCCGGCGGCCCGTTCGTTGGCCAAATCCGGCACGCACGGAGCCGCCCCAGGCAGAACCGCAATGTGTGGGGTGTAATCTCTACGCCACGACTTGCGTGCAGCATCCGTGATCCGTCTTCGTCTGCGCCATGGGGATCGTCACGAACGAGTTCGGCGAGCAGATCGATGAAGGATACTTGGGAAACCTTACGCCGCAGCAGGAGCAGACGCTTAAGGACTTCCATCGCTTCTACTTTGAGATCGTCTCGCGCAACCATGAGCGTTCGGACGAGCTTGCCCGGCAGGGCGGCTTCAAGGCTGCGCATTCGGGCAGCGAGCTGAAAAGCAACACCTCTAAAGACGACCAGAACTCCAAGTCGAAGGAGGATGCGAAGAGGGCGCAGGAACTAAAGTCCGTCGACGAAGTCGTCAACAAGTACGGCGGCAAGTATATTCACGAAACTATGTGGTACACGAATAATCTCGACAACCCCGACATGACGGCGTTGCGCTTCCTGCGTGCGCGCAAGTGGGACCTCGACCGCTCGATGGGTATGTGCATGGCTGCGCTGCAGTTCCGCATGGACATGAACCACATGGAGATTCTCGCGAAGGGCGAGGAGGGCCTCGGCGCCGAGGAAGGCTTCCTGAATCAGTTCCGCCGCGGCATCTCGTATATTGAGGGAAACACGGACAAGGGCGAGTTCCCCATCTACTTTATCCACGTTGCGCGCCATTACACCAGTGCGCAGAAGATCGAAACCCTCCAGCGCTTCGTCGTGCTGGCGATGGAGAACGCGCGTCTGCTGTGCACACCGCCGATGGAGAAGGCCGTGATCGTGTTTGACATGGCGGGCTTCGGCTTGAAGAACATGGACTGGCAGTGTGTGCTGTTCATTGTCAAGTGTCTGGAGGCGTACTATCCCGAGTCTCTGCAGCGCATCTATGTCCACGGCGCCCCCTGGATCTTCAAGGGCATCTGGGCCGCGCTCCAGCCGCTGCTGGACCCCGTCGTCCAGTCGAAGATCAAGTTCAGCAGCAAGGCGCACGAACTCGAGGAGTACGTCCCCAGGTCCCGCTTCCGCAAGGGCATGGGCGGCACGCTCGACTGGGACTGGAACTACCCCGAGCCTGTCCCCGGCGAGAATGACCTGATGAACGACACGGGGACGCGCGAAGCCATCCGTGGCGAGTACCTCGCTCTCACCAACGAGATGGACGAGGTGACGCAGCAGTGGGCTACAACGCAAGGCCCTCAGCCAGACTTGGACTACCGCCGTGCCGTGCTTGCGAACAAGATCCGCCTCAAAGTTTTCCAGCTCTCCCCGTACATCCGTGCTGTGAACGTGTACCAGCGCACCAAGGTCCTGCGCAACGACGGCCTCGTCACGTGGACATACCCCCAGCTCGATGGATCCGTGCAGAGCCAGCAGATCGGCGATCGCCACAATGTCCCCGCCCTCCTCAAATGGCTGCGCGACCACAACGAAGACACGCTGGAAAACTCTGTCGGCGGCACGCACAGTCCATGTATGGTCGTCCCCACTTCGTATGTTGTGACGGACGCGCAAAACGCGGCAAAGCCCGCAAAGAAGGCGACCAAGCCGAAGACGGCCGCAGCCAAACCGCAGCTTGCCAAGGGTGCACCTGATGCGGCCCCGAGGCCAGCGCGGAAGCCTTCGAAGGGTGACGCTGTGAATGCCGCGGGTGGGGCTGCCGGCGCTGGTGCCGTTGGCGCAGGAGCTGTCGTCGCAGGAGGTGCCGGCGCTGCTGGTGCAGCCGTCGCGCGCAAGCGTACGAAGCCGGCGGCGGAGCGCGCAGATCGGAAGCCGGTGAAGAACATGGCGGAAATGCCGAATGCGGAGAATATGCAGCGAGCCCCCAAGAAGACGCCGATTGAGCGCAAGCCCGTTCCTGCAGTCGCTCCCGCGGAGTACGTGGACCAGGCGCAGGACGAGTTTGCAGACGACGCCGCCAAGTCCCCCAACGGCACACCCACGCTGCCGGAAAAGGCGGCCTCTGCGGCTCCCGCGGCTGCTGCGCTGCCCATGCCGGCTGCTACGCAGGCCGCCGCGCAGCCAGTGCCGGTAGCCACGCAGGCTACGACGGCGCCGCCCGTGCAGACGCCCGAGGCGTCTGGTGGCGTGGCATCGATGGCGACGGGCGTCGCGGTCGGCGCCGCGGGTGCAGCGGGCGCCGCCCTTGCCGGTGCTGCATCCCTCTTCGGATTTGGGGGTGGCAAGCGTGCCGACGATACCGCGAATGCAGGCATGCCGCGTGTCGACAATGCGGCGTCGCAGTATGCGAGTACGCCGACTGCGGCGCCCCCACTGGCTGCGGCGCCCCCACTGGTTGCGGCGCCGGTGCCTGCTCCGGCGCCTGCCTGGCAGGCAAATGAGACGCCGCAGACGTACACACCGCCGCACGCGGCGTCGGGACTTGTGGTCCCGGAGGACGTCGCGGAGGAGTTTGTTGACGAAGTCGACGAGGGCGAGGACCCTGACGATGTTGGCGAGGTCGAGGAGGAGCGTCACGTACGGAACGCTGGCCCGTTGATGACGGAGCACTCGGAGGTGGCGGACGAGTACGACTTGGACGACGAGGAGCGGTCGGTGCTCAGTGAGGACGACGACGAGGACGACGACATCGCCGTGACGCCGGAGACGTTGATCACGCCGTCGTATGCGATGGGCAAGGTGAATCCTGCCGACTGCAGGCAGAGCGACGCGGAGCTGCTCGATGACCTCGAGGTCGCGCACGACGCGATGGAGCTCTTCCTCAACGGACAGATGCGCGAGGCGGAGTCGCTTTGCGCGGAAGGCGCCGACCACCGCCTGTACCGGTCCGTGGGCATGTCCCTGATCAACACGGTGAAATCGATCATGACGTTCGAGCCGGAGGACATGCGCGTAGCGATGCGCTGCTGCAAGCATTCGATGGCCATTGCCGATTCGCTGCGCAAAAAGCAGAACAGGATCACGAAGCTGCTCGGGCAGAAGAACGGGTCGCTCGCGAGCAAGACGGTGATCCAGCAGCACGCGGAGCTCGTGTATGCGGAGTCGCTCATGGCGCGTGCCGTGATTGGCATCCTGTACTCGGGCGACACGGTCGGCTTCATCCGCCAGGCACTGAACCTGCGCACGGCGTACACGATCATGCGTGACCTGCTGCGCATGGTGGAGCGCGCGGACAGCCAGATCGAGGAGGCGAACATCAACGGGCGCAGTTCGGGCAAGACCGTTGACCAGGACCTGCGCTCGGGTGTATTCCTCGGGAACGGCCTCTGCTCGCTGATCCTCTCGCTCCTCCCGAAGCGTCTGCTGCGTGTCATGGAGGGCTTCGGGCTTATTGGTGACCGGCGCTACGCGCTGGAACTTTTTGCGCGTGCTGGCGGCTGGTCCAAGAGCAAGCGCCTGCCCGCGATTTCAGCGGAGAACGAGGGCGTGCGTCGCCCTCTGTGCGACATGGCGATCCTCGTGTATCACCTCGTCATTGCGTCCGCGCTCCCCGTCACGGACGTGGACCTCTCGTTCGCCGACAAGGTGCTGTCGTGGAACCTGACGCGCTTCCCGAAAGGCATCTTCTTCCTCTTCTTCTCGGCGCGTCTGTATGGCGCGCAGGCTCTCCCCGAGAAGGCCGTCGAGTACTACCGTTCCGCGATCGAGAGCCAGCGCGAGTACAAGCAGCTGCACCACCTCTGCTTCTGGGGTCTGTCGCTCACGTACCTGAGCACGAGCGACTTCGACCGCTCCTATGAGTGCTACGACGTGCTCTCGCGCGAGTCAAACTGGTCCAAGGCCATCTACCAGTATGCAAAGGGCGCGATGCTGTACGAGTCCAGCGCCGCCAACCGACAACAGAGCAACGCGATCATGCGCACGGTGCCGAAGCTCGTTAAGAAGATCGCTGGCCGGCACATTCCCTTTGAGCGTTTCGTGAAGCTCAAGTCGATCAAGTTTGTCGAGCACCCGACCCAGCTGGGCCTACCCGCGCTTGAGTTCAGCTATCTGTGGCACTGCCTTGCGCAGACGCCCGTGTTCATGCTTATGGGCAACCAGCTCACGCGCATCGATGAGGTCATCGACCATCTCGAGACGTTTGAAAACCCTGCCGCGTTTGGCACCGGCGAGAGCGACTTCTATTCCCTGTACTGTCTCGCGTTCTTTCTGCGTGGCGTCGCGCTGCGCTTCGTTGCCTATCCCGAGCAGCACACGCTCGTCCGCCAGCCGCCCGGCGAGCGCATCGACGTCGCCGAGGTCGCCGACGATTCCATCCAGTCGTTCCAGAAGGTGTTCGAGTATGGCGACCGCATCAGCGACGTCGACCGGTACCTGGTCTACTACGCGCACTATGAGCTCGGCCGCCTCTATTCGGCGCATGGCGACGAAGTCAGGGCCCACAGGGAGCTCGAGCTCGTCCTCTCCCGCAAGCCACTCACCGCGCAGGAGTCCGGTCCTTTCAAGACCGGCAAGGCCGACTACCTGCTCAGCAGCCTCTGCCAGCTGCGCAGCTACGCGGCCCTCGAGACGATGCGTATCCAGCGCGACCGCAAGTCTGCGCTGAACATGACGCGCTCCCGCACGCTCCGCAGCCGCAGTCTCGGACAGAAGGACGCCGCCCCCATGGTCAATGGCGCCGTTGGCTCATCGTCGGACCGCTCTTCCAGTGCCGCCACCACTCTGTACCGCGACAGCAAGTCTCTCGCTGGAGAAGTCGGTGGCCGCGCACGCCACAGCCGCCTTGTTGCTTAGATTATCATCCTTTGCTGAGAGCTCGTAGTATGTTGTGGAGGTGGAACATGAGGAAATTCCGTGGACGGAATGGAATTACAAAATGCAAGAAATACACAAGGACAGGCGCCCCCTATGGGGAAACGGAACTCGGAGCTGGAGAACGACCGGGTTCGCAAAGGGTTGAAAGGAGTGGTAGTGCACAGGA
Organism: Malassezia sp. CBS 17886; assembly: GCA_029542825.1. Classification (NCBI taxonomy): domain Eukaryota; kingdom Fungi; phylum Basidiomycota; class Malasseziomycetes; order Malasseziales; family Malasseziaceae; genus Malassezia; species Malassezia sp. CBS 17886. The sequence goes on along the minus strand of CP119886.1, from coordinate 52,095 downwards.
AGTGAGTCAGAGGGACACGGCCGCGCAGCGTGTAGGACGATGACCGTGCAAGAAATAGCACGATCCGCCACACCATACCTCCGCACGGTGCGTGAAACGCAGAACGCAACCCACAAGCCGCGCCACCCCCACAGATTCGGGTCATCGGCGGAACGGGTAGGAGACACACTGCTACGGGATCGGCTGGGTCGGTTGAATGAGAGTGTGTTGCCTCTGTACAGCCGAAGGATCGGGACTCATTTGCTCAGTACCCCATGCATCTGGGCGCAGATGACTCCACAGGCCACGCGCGCTTGGCCTACTTACGCAACGTTGTTCCCCGCCCTCTCCTTGCTTATCGTTCCCCCCCCCTCCCCTCACTTGCCTCTGTGGAGGGCAAACGTCTCCTTAATTCCCTTTCCGGCACGTAGATCCGCCATGCACAGCGCGTCAACGCGGCGCCCCTCCGTAGCAAGTGTGAGCACTTGCTCAGCAAGGTTCTTCGGCACACTGATCACGCCGTCGACGTCCGCGACGAGCACGTCGCCGGGGTGTACGACAACGCCAGGGAACAACGGCTTTCCGTCTGCGTCCAGCGGCACGCTCGGGTCGACGATCTCGAGCGGCACCTGCAGCTCCGACGGGCGCGTAAACGGCGACTGCCCAAGGACGGAGTGGCCGCGCGCAAACACCTGACGGCGTTAGTCCACGCGGCCCGTGCGACGTACGGGAAATCCAGACTCGCGATGCTCCGCCAGGTCACGGCAGCGTCCGTCGACAACGACGCCCTGCACATCCATGCTCTGCGCACGCGCGGTCATGAGACCCCCCCACGCGGCTGAACGTGTAGCTGCGTCGTGAGTACGCATGCGACACGCGGACGCACACGGCGGCGTGGACACGAGCATCACAGACCCCGCCTCAGCAGCATCGACCTGCAGCGTGAGCGTCGCACCGCCGAGCCACGCACAAAGTGCTTCTGTAACTTTGGTGCACTCGACTCGCTCTGCAGGACCATCTTGGTGTGAGCGAACATCGCGACGATCGCACCTTCACCGTGAACGCTGGACCGCAGACCCGTGCTGCGCCCGCCATATACAGCGGGGAGAACATGTCGATGCCAGGGAGATACCCGCCGTGCGGCAGCTTCAGCTTGATCAGCGCATCTGCGAGCTGGGCCGTGAGTGCATCTCCCTCCAGCGCGCACCTCACACGTCGAGAAACCCGCAAGCTGGGACAGGAGCTTTTTGCCTACAGACATATCGTCAACGCCCATCAGCCGCGCCCCACGCAGGGTCCCCCGCCCTCCACCTGCAGCCCGCTGACTGACTAACCGGGCCTCCACACACCGACACCTGAGTGTGTAGCTGCGCCACAGCGAGCGACCATGTCGATGGTGCGTCACGAGTGTGTGAGCGCTGACCGCGTGCAGTTCGGGCAGATTGATAGCCCGTTTGGCACAGGCATGGGGCGCCCCCGGTTCGGGGGGCTGGGCGAGTTTATGATGGGCATGGACCAGCGGTTCCCGGCTCCGCCACAGGCGTATGAGGACACCTTCAAGGCGTACAGTATGGCGCGCTTCACGGAGCGCGAGCGGAAAGACGTGAGCTACGGAGGGAAGGGTACGTGCAGAGCGCGCATGCCGGAATAACGTGTGCAGTCATTATGCCGCCGTCGGCGCTCGCCACCATCAGTGCGTATGCCACGTCATCCGCGTGAATTGTTGCCGCTCCGTCGACTAACACAGGGCAGCGGACCTGGAACTCGAGTCCCCCTGGACATTCACCCTGCGCACGTCCGGTCGTGCGGAGCAGCGCCACACGCATGCGGGTGTCGTCGAGTTCATCGCGGACGAGGGCAACGTTTATCTGCCAGCCTGGGCACGTCTCGCAGGGTGCCGTTCTAACCGCAGATGATGCGCATGCTGCAGCTGGACGAAGGCGACCCGATCCACATCCAGGGGTGCCGTCTCCCCAAGGGCCAGTTCGTCAAGCTTCAGCCGCAGACGGTCGATTTCCTCGAGATCAGCGACCCGAAAGCAGTGTGCGTCGGAAGCGCACCGCGGCTCACACAGCAGCCTGGAGCAGGCGCTGCGACACTACCCCACGCTTACGCCGGGCGACATTATTGAGATCAGCTACAACTGTCTCACATTCGAGATCCTAATCATGGAGGTGCAGCCCGACGCGGAGGGTATCTCTATCCTCGAGACGGACCTCGAGGTGGACTTCGCGGCGCCCAAGGGATACGTGGAGCCTGCGCGACAGCCGCGCGCACCGCCGCCGACGATGGCATCCAAGCTCCAGATCGACAAGGGCAAGGTGGACGTCATCCGTGCCGGGAGCGGCGCGGCGCAGGGCACGAGCGCCGACCCGAGCAATAGCGCGGCAGGCCACTTCAAGGGTGCCGGACAGACACTCAGCGGGAAGAAAACCAAGGGGCGCAAGGAGAAGCCGATTACTCCCAAAGACGAGGCGAGCCGCGTGCGGAACACAGAGTATGAAATGTGCGCTGCGCGTACTGACACCCAGCCGTCCAGTCATCGTTACGAACGACACACAACTTGTCGACAAGCACGTCCCGACAGCGCTGAACGTTCCGTTCGGCACGCTGTTCTTTGGCTACGACGTGAAAATGCTCGATGTCCCTGTTTCCGAACCAGCGGCGGAAGAGCGGCCCGCCGATGTACCGGACGCGGTACGTGTCTGCAGCGCCCGGCTCACAGTCCAGGAGCAGACGGCCGCGCCATTTTCAGGCGCCGGAAACACACTGCGTGCGCCCCGCGCACCACGGCCGCCGGCCGATGTGATTGAGATCGACTCCGACTGAACCCCCCCACACCCGTAGCCGTCGCCACAGCCGTTGCCCAACCAGCGGTGGACGGCAAATTTATTTGCACATATGCCAGCGCGGGTGGAAAACGGTGGCAACCGCGTCGCAGCCTGCCAGCACAGTCCAACTGCGCGAACGATTACGGCTCGTGCGTGTGTGTGCCTATTCTTTGTACAATGCCGGGTGCACAAGCTGTCTCCGCACCGACGGGATCACTGTATCGCGCGTTCAAGAACGCGGACAAGCCGGATGAAGTGCGTCGCTCGAACCTTTCCGCGGCGCGCGCTGTGAGCGACGCTATCCGCACATCGCTTGGGCCCAAGGGCATGGACAAGATGGTGCGTGCTTGGGACATTTCTCTGTGAGATATTGACGGTGCTGTAGATCCAGACGGCGAAAGGAGAAGTCGTTATTACCAACGACGGTGCAACAATCCTCAGGCACATGGCTGTCGTTCATCCGGCAGCCCGCATGGTGAGTTTAGGGGGGGACGGGGGACTCCGGGCAGAAGAGGAGAGGCTTCTGCCCGGTACGAGAAGAGTAGAGGGGATTGCGACCGGGGAAGAGAGCGGCGGTGTGTCTGAACACAATGCTGACGCCCAGCTCGTTGACCTGGCAAGCTCCCAGGACGTGGAAGCGGGTGACGGCACGACCTCGGTTGTTGTCGTCGCAGGGAGCCTTCTGGGCGCTTCAGAGAAGCTGCTCGCAAAGGGCATCCACCCGCAGATCGTTGCGGAGTCGTTCCAGCACGCTGTGGCAAAGGCGGTTGAGTTTCTGGGAGACATTTCCATGCCTGTGAATTTGAGCGACAGGGAGGCATTGCTGCGCGCAGCGACGACGTCGCTCAGCTCGAAGGTCGTGTCCCAGTACTCATCGGTGCTTGCGCCGATCGCCGTGGATGCGGTCCTGCGCCTTGTCGATCCGGGTGTGGTGGCCGGGCAGTCCGCGACGAAGGGGGCTGCAAGCGACATGGTTGACCTGCGCGACATCCGTGTTGTGAAAAAGGTCGGCGGCACGATTGACGACACGGAACTCGTCGACGGTCTCGTCCTCGAACAGAATGCAGTGACGAGCAGCGGTGGCCCGTCGCGTATGGAGAAGGCGAAAATTGGGGTGTGCCAGTTCCAACTCAGCAGCCCGAAGCCGGACATGGACAACCAGATTGTCGTGAACGACTACCGACAGATGGATCGGATCCTGAAGGAGGAGCGCCAGTATCTACTGAACATGTGCAAGAAGATTAAAAAGGCCGGATGCAACGTGCTTCTCATCCAGAAAAGTATCCTGCGCGACGCTGTCAACGAGCTTGCGCTGCATTTCCTCGCCAAGCTGAAGATCATGGTCATCAAGGACATCGAGCGCGACGAGATTGAATTCATCTGCAACTCGCTGAACGCGAGTCCGATCGCGGACATCGACGCATTCACAGAGGACAAGCTTGCCAGCGCGGACCTCATCGACGAGGTCCAACACAGCGGTGCGCGCGTCGTCAAGGTGACCAAAATCAAGAACCCAGGCCCGACGGTCAGCATCCTATGCACGGGCTCGAACTCGCTCGTGCTCGAGGAGAGCGAGCGCAGTCTGCACGATGCGCTGTGCGTTGTGCGCTGCCTGGTGAAGAAGCGTGCGCTTGTCGCGGGTGGCGGGGCGCCCGAGGTGTACATGTCTCTGAAGCTCGCGCAGTTTGCGCCCACGCTGCCCAGTCTCGAGGCGTACTGCTTCCAAGCGTTTTCCGAGGCGCTCGAAGTGATCCCCACGACGCTTGCCGAGAACGCTGGCCTAAACCCCATCGCCATCGTTACCGAGCTGCGCAATCGCCACGCCACGGGAGAGAAGAACGCGGGCATCAATGTCCGCAAGGTGCGTGCCGATGCCGCCCACAGCTCACACTTCCAGGGTCTCGTCACGAACATTCTGGAGGAGAATGTGACCCAGCCCCTTCTTGTCACCACCAGTGCGCTGGAGCTTGCGACGGAAACTGTCTCGCTGCTCCTGCGCATCGACGACTACCATCTCTCGCGCTAGTTCTACGACGGCCCGTGCACGACGTAGATTCGCGGACACTGCGGTGTTTGGAAATAATTTGCAGATACGCCCCCTGCTGACCCGATTTGTGGCAAAAGGCGGCGCCGGGCGGTGTTGCCAAGAGCCTCCATCATGGCGGCGTCCTATGGCTATGACACGCCGCACCGGTCCGATGCGAGTGTAATGTCGTTCCCGAATCCATACCACGGACACCATCCCCCGCCGCTGCAGCCGATGCCAGAGTACTCGGATGCACCCGCGCCGGACCACCCGATGCCGTACCGCCGCGCGCTGCCCGCACTGCCGCCCGACGACGATGGCGTGTCTGTGGAGGACCCGCCACTGGACATGTACGGGAATGCGAAGCGCAGCAGCGCGGACTACGACGACACCTTCTATCCTGTGCAATCGACGTCGATACATGAGGGCGCGAACGAAAAGTCGGCTGCCGTGTATCCGTCCGCCGCGCCAATGGAGAAACGGCGCGGGATCTGGTTCCGCGAGGACCGTCGCGCGTTCCAAGACCAGTCGCTTATATTCAAGATTCTGCGCATCGTCGCATTTATTCTCATCATCGGCATCATTGTGGCGCTTACGGTGATCATACTTATCTTCATGTTTTTGCGCCCGCCAAACGTGGGTCTCAATCAGCCGCAGCTGCCGAACAGCACGTCCGCCATCCAGATCCAACAGAACACGTTCAGCTTTGACGTCAATTTGTCTGCGGTGATCGCGAACCCGAACTACGTGACCGCCCATATCAAGGATTTCAACGCGACCGCCTTGGACACCTACGCAAAGGCGACGTCCCTCGGCAACTGCACGCTAGACGATGTGGCGCTTGTGGCACGCCGCAATACGACGGTGAATCTGCCTTGCGTCGTGTCGTACAATGCGAACAACGACCCGAACCTGACCATCCTGAAGGATATTGTGGACCGATGCGGCCTCGTGAACAGCAAGTCCAGGCAGCCTCTCAAGGTCCTCATCGAAGCGCATTTCGCCGTTCAGCTGCTCGCGTTCCACGTCCCGATCTCCGTGTCCCCGACGGTCTCCTTCGACTGTCCGCTGAGCAAAAAGCAGATCGAGGACCTGGTCGGCGACCACCTCGACGTCCTCAAGGAGCTCGGGCTGGGCTCTCGCAGCCTTCCTCCGCCCCGAAGCGCGCTCAGTGGCCTACCCGTCGAACTCCGCGCGCTCCAGGCCGACGATGTGAAGCGCGTCGGCCTCTCCGTCGTTGACTCGGTGCGCGCGCAAGTGCGTCGTGGCGTTGCCTCGCTAGATGACCGCCGCACTCTTATGTAATGCGCGCACCTCGCCCCCCTCTGTACAGCGATAGGCCCCCCACCTCAGACAGCCCTTATCCGCGCATGCATCTGCCGCTCGAGTCGCGCCGAATTACGTAACGCTTCGACCATCCTCTCCCCTCACCCTCATGTCGGATGGTAGCCGGGAGACATATGCGTCACTGACGCACGCATCGCTCAATGTGCGCCCCCCGGACACAGAGTGGATGAATATGGGGTACTGGGAGGTGCGCTGCTCGCGCACTGCCGCGTGCTCACGTCCAGAACACGACCGAGTTTCCCACCGCGTGCAGGGGTACGGGCAGCGGTCCATGCCGACTGACGTGAACAGCCCTGGCGCAGCTGCTCCACGGTGCTGCGGACATCCCACGCGCAGCGCATGTCTTGGACGTGGGTCATGGGAGTGGCGATTCCCTGCTTCTCCTCGCGCAGGCGCAGCCAAAGTGCCTCCATGGGGTGACGTCGGTCCCCGGCCATGCTCGTCGTGCGCAGGAGCGGCTCGGTGACAGGGGCACTGTCTGGTGCGCAGATGCGGCCGCCTGGCTGCGCCACGAAGCTAGTGCTGCGCAAAGCGAGCGCGCGCGCGTGAGCACCAAGGGAGCACCTGCTGAAGCCGCATGTCGCCAGTACGACACCATCTTCGCGCTGGACTGCGCTTACCACTTCGCGGACCGCGAGGCATTTTTCCGAAACGCATACGACAGACTGGCACCGGGTGGCGCGCTCGCGCTCGTCGACCTCGTGTCCCCATGGCCGTACCCTGAGGAGGACGCACTTCCATGCGCGTTTACCGCATCTGCGCTGCCGCGTCCACAACGCGGCCCCAGCATCACGCAGCGGTTAGCGCACTGGCTTACATGCATGCTTACGGGGACACCGACACAGTCATTCGTGCCCATGGCGCAGTACGTGCAGCAGCTCGGCTGCGCAGGCTTCCCAGTGCACCGCGCGGAAATGCGCGACATCTCCGCCCTTGTATTCCCCCGGTTCTCCACATTTCTACGCAATTTTGGCAAAGGCAGTGAGGGCGCGTGGCGCGGCGGGTCGTGGCTCGAGTGGAACATGCTGCGGGCGTTTGGTGCGGTCGTGCACGGCTGGGCACAGGGCGGCAGCGACGGGATGGCCCGGTGCGTGCTTGTCGTTGCGCGCAAAGCTGCGCATCCCGGCGCAGACACGGTGCCTACTTCCACGCGGTGACGTCCCAGCCGCCGAGCACGGCGACACACGTCGTGTCTGCGTCCAGCACGGTCCCGTCCACGCACGCCGCCTGCGCGGACGGATCATCGGGAGACTGCGTTTTAGCTTTTATGGTGGCACTCGGACGCACAGCAATCCACTCATATCCACCCGCGCGGAAATACTCGACCACGGGCACGCCACGGCCGCCCCCGTGCAGCACTTCGCCGTCGTTGCCATATACGAAGTCGACGTGCACGCCACCCTCGTACATACCCTGGAACATGACGTCCGTCAGCGGGCCGTCGGCGAACGCTTGGCGTGCGTGCGTCTTCTCGTCCGCGCACCACGCAGCTCTTACCGCGGGGCTCCGCAGCGGCCGGACCACCACAATGTCGACCGCGTCCCGGGGGCGCGCGATTTCCGGCCGATCCGCGTCGCCCGCAAACGGGGCCGGCACAAACGCCGGCTCAAGGCGATCGACGACCATGGCGTTCACATACGAGAATGGGCTCTCCAGCTCCACACGCCGGTGTGCGTCGACGTGCGCATCCGGGGGCGACACGACGACGTCCTCAAACCGCCGCGTCGCGGACGAATACTGCTGCACGTAGCCGCCGCTCGTCGGTAGCAGCAGGAGCCTCGCATTCCACCACCGGGCGGTGTTCTTCGCGGCGGCCACTTTGAACCGCTCGATACCCGGATACTCGCTGCGCAGTGCCTCGGAGTCGCGCAGGATCGCAGCATGCAGCGCATGGGACACCACGACGCCAGCAATGTGGGCTGCGGCACCCTGCGCGCCGCTTGTCCGTGCCGACAGCAGCGTGAGCGGCCGCGTCTCGCTCGTGCCGCAGAGGAACGCACGCAGCGCTTGCAGGCGCCATGCATCGCCGGCCTCCTTGCGGGGCGGGCTGCCTCCATATAGGGAGTGGAAGAGGGCATTGGCTGTGCCCGTCGGAACGAGGACCAAATCAAGTGGCGCACGCGCCGCGGAAGCCGGGGTCGCCGATGCCATGCCGTCCAGCAGCTCATGTGCAGTTCCGTCGCCGCCGATAACAACGACGGCAAGACGCCTGTCGGGCGCGGCTGTCGCGGCGAGCTGCTCGCCTACCTGGCGTGCGCCCTTGTCGGCGTCTGTTTCGTGAAAGATGGGTGCCGCGCGTGTAGGCTGGCATGCATGCCATTCGCACAGCAGTGGACGCACGCGCTCCGCGAGCAGCGCCCGACCGTGCCCGGACCCCGCCACGGCATTGCAGACGACATGCACCGGGTCGTGCGTTCTCCCGTCTGGCATGGCGCGAACCGTGCGCCATTGGCACGCCGCTTGACCTCAGCAGCGAGGCGATCTGACGTAAGCTCGGCGCGCGCGCGGCTGGTGCCATCCAGGGCGGCGTGTAATTTAAACAAGTCGCTGTCACGCCCGCCATGTCGGGAGTACAGGCTACCGACGTGAACGTGAAGGAGCTGCAGGAAGCCATCGGACCACAGACGAGCATGTCGCGCACGGATGCGTCTGACAGCGGCGTGGAGACTGGACCGCACGGCTCTGATGGGGGTGCGACACAGGCCGCCACGGCGCCGCGGCCCAGTGGGCACACCACCGTGCGCGCGGCGCCGCGGGCATCGCGCACGCTGCAGCGGCCCCTGGAGGACTCGCCGGCGTCGCGTGGCGGCCTGAATGTCGAGCACCTGTGCCAGCTGCAGGTCATGTTCCCAGCGTCGAGTGCAACGAGTATTGCGACGGTACTCCGATCGCGCCACGGCGACATGGACGCCGCGGTGACCACGCTGCTGGAGATGAATGATCCTGGATACGAGCCGACGCGAGACGAGGAACACTCTGTGCACAGTGCGATGCGCGCACAGGAGGTAGACGCGGAGCAGCGACGCGCGTTCGAACAGTCGCTTGGCCCCACGCCGAGCGGCGCGCAGACGACATGGGACCCGACCAACCTGCGGTACCACCCGCGCGTGCTTCGGCCACGGCCGCCACTGCCACAACGCGTGCAGCCGTCGTTTCAGCCGTCGCCGTGGAGCGACCTGTCGTCGGTGCTCCCCACCTCAGAGGAGGCGCGCCACTGGCAGGACGGGATAAACCGCATCGCCGGCACCGGCATGGCCAAGGTCGGATCCACCTTTTCCACGCTTCGGCAGCGTGCAGAGTCAGCGATGCGGAACATGCCGGCGGACCGCTCGTTCAGGCGCCCGGGCAGGCCCCAAGACCCCCTCTATGTCCCGCCTGCTGGCGGTGGGAATGCCGCGCCACAGCACCGGCACCAGCGCATCCACGCCGAGCTCTGGGATCCGGTCCCGACTGCGGTGTCGGGCGTGTACGACAACGACCCGCACCATGTCCTCGACACAGACTTGGACGAGATCCTGGAGGCCGCGCCCGCTGACCGCTATGCCCAGACTACGGGCGCCCCGCCGCCCCGTGCCGTGCCGCCGCCTGTCGGCGCCGCCCGCTACACCCCAGCAGTGCCTGCCGGGCCCGCGCGCGCCCGTCCTCTGAATGCTGCGTCGTCCGGCAGCTGGGGCCAGGGGTACGCCACGCCTGCAGCGCCTGTGCCGTCTGCGGAGGGGCTCTTTGACTGGGGCGACGTCGGCCGCGTACTGGACCTCGGCACGGATGACGACCCGCTTGCCCAGTCCAAGGGCAAAATGGCCGAGCAGGGGCCGCGCGCGGACGCGCACGCGGATGCCGATGAGCAGGGGGCTGTGCGCGAACGGAAGGCGGGAAGGGGCCGGCGCACCCGGTCTGGCCAGAGACGCAGGATGAAGGGCGAACGGACGGAGCAGGAGGGGGGGACGCGGGAGGGAGAGGAGGAGGGGGGGACGCGGGGTGGACCTGGGGGGAAGGGCGACACGCGTCAGGACGAAACGCGGGCGGAGGGCACGCGGGAGGGGGGCACGCGGGAAGAGGGCACGCGGGAAGAGGGCACGCAGGAGGGGGGCACGCGGGAAATCGGAGACAAGGCACCGGCAGGAACCGCTCCCCAGGACGCCGCCAGCTCGCGAAAGGAGCCGGGCGCGCACCCGGACGCTCCAGCGCGCACGGGCCACCTGGCGGCCGACACGGGCGCGCTGCCGATGCCCGCGGCAGTGCGCGTGTCCCCACCGAGTGACGAGCCGGAGTACATATTCAATCCCTTCGACGACGAAGACTAGCCGCTCCCGTACATACACACACCAGACACAAATCCTTTCAGTACACACGCTCCCCCCGCGAAACGCGCCGATAGGCCCATGGCTAGTGCGCGATGGCATCGATGAGGTCGCCCCAGGGGGTGAAAAACGTGTCGGGATGCGTCGACGACTGCGACGAGCTCATGCCCACGCCGTCGCTTAGCGACGAAGAGCTCGCTGTGCTGGCCAGCGGGTGCGACCCTGTCGTCGGTACCGCGGACATGCGGTCCACCGCCACACTGCTGTCCAGGTCCGCCATAGACATCATCGCGCTGGGCGACTGCGCGAGCGATGTGAAAGACTGCCCATTCGGCCAGCTGTTCATGGACGCGAGCGCGTCCGTGTCGAAGAAATTGACCCCGTGCAGCGGCTGCGCCGGCGCCGTGGAGGGCACGCCGAGCGCGGAGCGCGCGTCCTGCGCGGTCCGGAGCAGGTCCATGCCGTTGATGTCCTGCGTAAACGGCATCGCATTGTAGTGGTCCGGGAGGTTCCGCGCGGCCGTCTGCGCGTCCAGCGGGACCTGCGTCTGCGGCAGCGTCGGCGTCGTGCCGAAGCCGCCGAGGGTATTCAGAAACTCCTGCGCGATGTCGCCATTATGCAGCGTCGCGTCCGCGCCGCGCAGCAGCGGGACCGGCGTCGAGAGTCCCGCGGACTGCACGGCGGCGGGCGACTGCCGCTGCGAAGTCGCTGACGCCTGCTGCTGCGGAGTCGCTGGCGCCTGCTGCTGCGGAGTCGCTGGCGCCTGCGGCGCCGCCGTCCCGTCGCGGACAAGGCGCCGGCTGGGCTTCTCCGCCTTAACGAGGAACATCTTGGGTCAGTTGCCGTGCGTGCGCGCGCCGCCGCACCTTGATGATCTGCACCTCGCGGCGGCTGCAGATGTCTTTCCGGTCGCTGTACCGGTCAACAAACGCCCTGAGGAACTCCATGTGCGACAACGCCTTCTCCCTGTCCTTCTCCAGCAGCAGCATGATGCCGAACATGAGCGTCGTGTTGAACAGCCGGTACACGCCGAGGTAGCAGATACGTGCGCGCGCAGATAGCTCCGGAGCCGTGTTGTTGTACTCGTCGCGGACCGCCCGGTCCCGCTTCGCCATCGCGAACGCAATCTGCTGCGACTGCGCGTAGCGCGCGTCGGAACGCAGCACGTCTGCCCGGTCAGCGCGCTGCGCGCCGCCCGCTCCACGTACAGGGGCGGTGCAGAGTGATCCGCACAAAGTTGTACTCCACATGGATCAGGTCTTGCGGTCAGTGCTCCGCGGCCCATGCGACACGCACAGCGAAACAGCGGGAGGAACGGGAACTCGTCGTCGTGCGCGCGGCTCGCATGCGGCGACTCGGTCGGCTGCAGCACGGGCGGAAGCGCGCGCAGATACTGCTCGAGGCGCACGTCCATGCGCAGCACATCCGCGTACTCGACGGGCTTGGTGAGATCGAGGAACATGTCGCTGATCTCGCTCATGAGAACGGCGAGTCCGTGGCGCGCGCAAAGGTACAGGAACTCGGACGGGCGCGCGCCCGAAGACGCACCGACCGGTGGCTGTGCCGGCTGCATCATCCCCAGCGTATCCAGGTCGATGTCCGACGGCGGCAGCGTGTCGCAGTGGCGGTCCACAATGCACGACGGGCGGCTCACAAGGATACTGAACACCTTCTCAATCGACTGCGGCCGTCAGCGCCGCGCGCCGCGCACGCACATAGACAATCGACCAGAGACGGCGCCGGCGCTCCGTGGTCACTGCATCCAGGCCCATCTTGCTGCCGTCCCGGTTCAGGCCGAGCGCCTGCGCGACACGCACTGCGGCGCCGAGGAACAGCCACACGCGCGACGTGCGGCGCAGGATCGTGCAGAACTTGGCCGCAAGTACGTTGGCGACCATGACTGCGGTGAGCGGTGCGCGCCGCCGCACGCACGGTCGATGTGGTCACTCCGGATCGCCTTGCTCACCTCGATGCACTCGCACCCTGCGGTCAGCCGCGCACGCCGCGCACGCACCAGCGTGGAAGAGGCGCACCGCGCCGTGCATCGCCTCGCGGTCCGAGCACACGTCCGTCGGCAGATTCACATGCGCCAGCGCAAAAAACATGAAGAGCGACGACATGAACGGGATGTGCCGCGCGCCGGCGGCCGCGCGCATAGCGTAGTCCGAGCCGAAACGGAACTCCATAAACTCATCGTATACGAGGTTGAACGTCTTCCGGTGCACGGGCAGCAGGATCCCGTTCAGCTCCTCGAAGAATATGTCCACGAGCATGTCGCACGTCTCGCGTGGAGGAAGCACGCTGAACAGGTGCTCCACAATGTCCGCGCGCGCGCCGCCCTCGCTGATGAGCATGCTGATCCGGTCCCCCGCCGGCGCGCGTGGGATGCTGCCCTGGATCTCGAACCGCTCCCCGTTCACCTGCGATATGAGCTGCGCGCGCTACCGCGCACACACCACTGTCCACACCGCGCGCTGCGACACGGACGGCAGCGCGAGCTCACCGAACCAGCTGGATCCGCCGTTCGAGAGGCACCCGCGCTCGCTGTCCGCGCCTCCGGCCACGCCGCCCGCCCCGCGCCCGGACACATCCTTGCTCTCCCGGTCGCCCTCTGCGAGGTCCAGACCCACGAGTTCCGCACGCTCCATGCCGTACTTCGCCATGAGCTGCGGCATGGGCGCCGTCGTCGGCGAGCCCTTCTCCGCACCCTGCGCTGGAGAGGGCGCCGCGTCGGCGCCCGCATGCACCCCCGCGCGCGTGCGGCCTGTCTTCTCCGCCGCGAGGCCCTCGACCATGACCTCGAGGCGGCGCACCCGCTCGCGCAGGCCGCCGAACTGGTCGCCCTCCTCGAACGGGTGGCAAAACTCGCCGAGCCCGCGCTCAATGCACGGCTGGCATGGTATTTTTCGGTCGCACTGTCCGTCAGAACCGGCACAACGCACACCAGCTACCTTGTGCTTGCGCCGGTGGCACTCCGCACAGCTGTAGTGTACGCGCTGCGGATCAGCCACACCCACGCATCCCCGTACATGGCGCTTTTTCCGCGGTCCGTCGCTGAGTGTGGCTGACACCACCTCTGCCACTGACATGGGCCTACCTCTGTTCTCTTCCATGCTGCCGAGTCTCCATGTGTGCCGCGGTGGCGCGACTCCTCGCTGCACGGCCATCTCGCAGCGCGGCCGCATGGCCGCGGCCACGTGGCACGTGCATCGGTGCATGTGCCGCGTCTCGGCCTGCGCCCGATCCACGCGTCGAACGCACCGCCATGGACAGTACCGCGCTGCGTCCAGGCGGCGGCGCGCCCGCCCCGGGCGCCGTCGGAGACCTCGTCTCGGGCCTGCGCGCGGGCGTCGGCGACCTGCTGCGCAGCGACGCGCAGGCGGGCGGCGGCACACTGCATCCTCTGTGTGCGGCGACCGCCACGCGTCTCGGCGCGTTCCAGCCGCCTGCACGGGGCGCCCCTGCTCCGTGTCTGTCCCCTGCCGCGTGGACGGCGGCCATGGACAAGATCGACGCATCCATGCAGCACCTGCGCAGCACACTGGCGTTGGCGCGCTACAGCAGTGAGTGCAACGGCGTACACAACGCGGCGGCGCCCGCCGAGGACAGCAGCGTGGCGCCGCTCCTGCAGGAGCTGAGCGCGCAGAGCGCGGACAGCGCGTGCCTGCTGCGCGTGCTGTATGCGCCGTTCCCCCCGGGGCCGTACGTGCTGCCGCCACAGCTGTGGGCGGGGATGCTCGCGGGGGAGGAAGGCCCAGGGACGCCCGCGAGCGGCGACGGGGCGCTCTCCCGCAGCCACAGCGTCGCGCTCCTTGACAGCCTCACACACGCGCTCTTGCAGCTGGCCTCGGACATGCATCTCGAGTGCTTCCTGGAGCGTATTGACGACGGGGATGTGCCGGAGAGTCTGGCGCGCGACGCGCCCGCGGGTCCCGCGGTCGACGGCGCCGACGCAGCCCCGTCCCCCCCCGCGCGTGCATGGCTCGGTGCGGCCGACCCCCCTCCCGCGGCCGCGCTGCAAAAGACGCACACCCTCACATGTGGGGGGCGCATCGTCGTGCTCGACATCGAAATGGGCATTGTACCACACGCAAACGCCGTGCTCCCCCACGTCGCGGTGAATCTCTCCTATGCGCACGCCACATCCCACGAAGACTACGCAAGCGCAGACGCGGAGCGTGGACTCGCGCCGTGGATGGGCAGCCTCTTGCAGCAGCTTGCGAATGTCCTCTGCGGCGCGCCCGTCGACGAGCGCATTCTGCAGGGATGCTGGCTCGCGCCGCGCAGCGGGTCGCTCTCCGCGGCGGAGGAGCTCCGACGGACGCCGTATGCGCAGGCCGCGTGTCTGTGGGCGTGCTTCGCAGAGAGTCTCGCGGGTCTCGTGCGCCTCGACGTGCTGAGCGCCACGTCGCAGCACCCCGACAACACGCTGTTCCACGCGATGACCCGGCTGGGCGCTGCGGCGGAGCTTGTGACGCACACGGAGTGCAGCCGTCTCCTGGGCGCCGCGGACGCACTCCCATACCCCGTGCCGCCGGATGCGCGTCTGCGCCTGCTCCAGGAGCATCCGCGTGTCGTCCGCGCACTGCTGTGCAGCGGCCATGGCATCGCCTTCCAGCACCTGTATGCGCCGTACATGAGCATGCTTTTCTATGCCCCGCCCGCAAGCGTGCCGACCGATGACGCGTACTCTCCAGTGAACGACGCCTTCGCGCGCGGCATCCGTGCAAGCATCCACATGGACCGGCTCGCGGTGCCCATGCATCCAGTGCGCCTGCCGCCGCTCGCCGGCGTCGACGCACGTGTCGCAGGGGAGGCGGCTTTCTCGCTGGATCTTACGTCTCTGCCCGCAACGCCCAGCGGCACACTGCATCGCATTGTATTTGTCGCGCATATTGATCCGCCGGTCGCGCTGCCGCACCATGCTGCGCGGCGCCTCTGGTCATGCACCGGACTGGACGCGTGGCGCGCGGCGGACGACGCGCACGGGACCGCTGCCGTGCCGCGCCGAGCGCACGCCAGCTTTGTCCAACGCTCCTTCGCTGAGCCGCGCGTGTCCTCCTTTCGCGTGGTGCCTGGCAGCGCAGAGGATGACGAATGCATCATCTCCGCGGTGCCTTTTACGAGTCTCGTGCAGCTGTACGCTGCGCTTGAAATCCTACGCACCTATGCGCGCTGGCGCGAGCTGCTCAGGCGTGCCGGGCGCGCGAAGGAGCTGGATGTCCCCGCAATGACGATGCAGTTTGCGCAGCCTACGCGCCACGATGCGGCCAGTGTCCTCCAGCTGAGCTTCCCTGTCGGCGACGCGATGGGCACATTTGCGATGGTCAGCGCGACGATCGCGCCGGCGGCGGGGGAGTTCTGTTGGGCCATCACCGCACGCGCACATTTCGTCGCCCCCGCCGACGCGCAGCCCCGGACGCTCGCGGCCGACGCGGCAGCGGCGGTCTCCCTGGCGGAGCAGCTCACGCACACAGCCGACTTGGCGCGTGTCGTCGACGGCCTGCGGCACTGGGCGCTCCGCTAGCGGACCGCGACGCGCGTTGCGTGTCCCCACTCCGCCCCCATGGGATCAACAGTGTCCCCTACGGAGGATACTATGTCCCCCAGCGTCTCCCCTGCACATCCCCCTAACCGTCGAGGTTCGCAGGGAAGGAGCCGTTCTCACGCTGCTCGTTCCACCTTTCCACCTGCGCGTGAGCACGGCGCGTCCGCGTTGGTATACATACCCACTCGTCTGGGCAGAGCGCCTTGTAGGCCTTGTAGAAGTGCTTGCAAGGCGTGTAGTCCTCACCCTTTTGGTTGATGCACCGGAAGTAGTCTGCGTAGCTAACACACGTCAGCATGCGCCCGCCGCTACCGCTGGACGCACTTTTGCCAGCTGTAGGACACGCGGGAGAAGGCGCACGTCAGCATCATTCCACACGGCCCGGCGAAGCACGCACCAGTGGCGGGTCTGGTTCTGTACGCGCGCGTCAGTCCCTGCGTTCCGCGCACCGACGCACCTGGTTCGGGAACCGCGAGTCAAACTCGGCCGTCTTCAGCTCAAGGGACTCCGACATGCTGCAAATCAGGTGGAAGTACCAAAGGCAAGTGCGTGCTTACCAAAAGCTGGCCGGTTGTGCCCGTTCGCCTTCCTCCGGGCGCACTCGGCCGAGCGCCGTGGTCGGCGGTGGTGCGCGCGTGTCGAGGGCCTCCTCCACGCGTGATGGAGGCGCTGAAGGCGCAGATTGCCGCGCAGAAGCGCAAGGCACCCACCGCGGGAGACGCCGCGGCGAAGTATATACGTCGTGGCGATGCAGAACGGCGCCAGCAGCAGACGCCCCACGTGGCGCCCCGGGATCGCGGTGAGCACGCGATCGCACCGGACACGCCCCCCGCTGTATGTGTGCGGTGTCTGTGCGGCGACTCATGGCAGGAACCGACGAAGCCGCGGGACAGCGGCAGCAGCGTGGCAATGACGCCCGCTGCCGAGCCGGCAGAGCGCCGCGGGGTGTTCCACGTGTCCAACGACGAGGCGATCCACCGCCTGCGCCAGAAGGGTGAGCCGATCCGCCTCTTTGGCGAGTCGGACAAGGACCGCCGGCTGCGCCTGCGCGCGCTGGAGCTGCTGGAGGGGCATGGAAGCGAGCAACACCAGGGCCGCAATGACTTCATGCGCGCACTGCAGGGCGCCGAGAGCGAGCTGGCCCGCGAGCAAATTGAGAAACGCAGTACGCCGCAGGACAACTCCGACAGTCAGCATGCGCCTGCCTCTACGGCGCACGCATCCAAGTCGGGGGCACGGATGCGTGAGGGGGTTGGCATGGACAGCGTGCTCGATCTCGACCTCGTACGCGCGGACCCCGTGCGCGCATATCCCATCATCTACTACACACTAAAGGGGCTCCTGAAGGACTGGGAGATTGTGCTTGCGAAGCGCTCAGGTGCGCACGCTGTGGCGCCGTGCTCACCGTGCAGACGACGAGCGGCACTCGGCGCAGGGACGTCTCGTCAGTGCCACGCACGTGCAGACCACAGAGTACCTGAAGCCGCTATTCAAGGCGCTCCGCCGCCGTGTGCGTCTGCGCGCCCTGCACACTGACACGCTAGGAACTTGCGCCGGATGTGCTCATGCGAATGTCCGAGATTGTGCATTATGTCCAGCGCCGCGAGTACCGCCATGCGAACGACGCCTATTTGCAGCTCTCGATCGGGAATGCGCCGTGGCCGATTGGCGTCACCATGTTTGGGTATGTGCACAGAGCCCTGCTGTCGCAGCGCTGACGGGTATGTTGGCGCTCAGTATCCACGAGCGTTCCGGACAGGAAAAGATCTTTACCTCCAATGTTGCGCATGGTTCGTCGTCGCCGTACCCCGGACTTGTGCTTACAAATGAATACAGTGCTGAATGATGAGGTGAGCCGCAAATACATCCAGAGTCTGAAGCGACTTATGACGTTCGCGCAAACGCATGTGCGTGGCTCCGGCGCACCGGCGAGTGGCTCACGTGCAGTATCCCCCCGACGATTTAAGCAAGATGATGGGGTAGGCGTTCGCGCGCATGTATCATAGGCGTTGCAATGCAATGCATCACGTGGCAGTGTCGCACCTGAGTCGGCCTCGTGCGCCCGGAACGCCTGCCGCAGGTGCGTGGGATGGAGGTCTGCGGCTGAAACAGTGGGAGCAGATCGCAGCAGCGAACGCGCGCGGGCCGCACAGCGTGCCGCCGCCCAACATTTCTGTCCTCCCGTGCCGAAGGACTGCACGTCGGGGCCCGCGCACCGCAGCAACCGAAGGGCGGCGGGGCGGCGATCGTGCGCCTCTGGCTAGGACCTGCACGGAGGCGCCCCCACTCCGCCCCCCCCCCTCCCCCCCCGCCCCCTCCTCCCGGCCCCTGCTCCTGCGTTATGATATCGTGCAGCAGCCGAGCTTCTCTCCCGCGGTCGCGTTTGGCCCAGCCCCTTCCGGCCGTGTCAGCAACGGGTCGCATACACCCCCGCAATATTGAATTAGGCTGCCCGATTAGATCCCCGCCACGAACCGGACGCACCGCTCACTGGCCTCTGACACCGTACATGTGTTTCGCTCCATCTCCTCACGCATCCGCCCATTCTCATCCTCGAGCCGCTTCAGCTTGTCGCGAAGCATGCGCGCATGCGCTGCGCCATTCTCCATGATGGCGCACAGCAGACATCGCCGCCGAGTCCGGGCGTGCATATTTGCGCACGTGACGGATGCGAAGTGGGTCCCGTTGAGTGCACGCGTTGCGAACGCCTACCAGTTCGGGCGTCGAGGGCGCGATTGCCGCACACGGACACGGGTTTACCAAGTCAAATCAGCGCTTTGCGCTGTGCAATGTGGCAGACAGGCTCCCGGCGACGCGAGTAACTTGGAACTCGTTCTTGGCTGTCACATATGAGTTCCGACGCCCCAGCGCCTGCGGCAGCGAATGGCGGGGGCACCGTGCAAAAGTGGTCGCCGTCGGCGCTCATCTCCGAGTGCTCGTCTGAATCACGGTCTCTGCCATCTTCGGAAGGGCTCAGCGGCGAAAACGATGCCGCGCGAAATTTTGCAAAGAGTGCAGCAAGCCGCGAAGAAGCGCAACAGCGCGAACTTCCCGCGCGCTTCTACGAGGCGGACCCCGATGACCTTCTCTCGCTAATAGGTGCGCGGCGGACGCGCATAACGTGCGCTGACCGCAGCCGAGATGCTCACGCAGCTCATGGCACACAACGACTTAATTCCATTGCAACCGTCGGACCTCACGCGGTTTCACTCTCGCGCGACGCCAAGCATCAGTGTCGACGCATACCTGCGGCGCATGGCGAAGTACACGACACTCGACAAACCTTGCATGCTGGTTCTCCTGGTATACATTGACCGCGTGTGCGAGCGCATGAGTGGGTTCACGCTCTGCAGTTTGACGGTGCATCGCTTCGTCTGCGCTGCTGTCGTATGCGCGAGCAAGGCGCTTTGCGACTCATTCAGCACGAACAGTATGTCCCGCGCTTCCCCCACGCCGTGCTCACGCCCAGTGCACTATGCGCGCGTCGGCGGCATCTCGCTTGTCGAGCTCAATATGCTGGAGAAGGAGTTCCTCAATTGCATCGATTGGCGGCTCATCGTGCGTTGCAGCGACAAGGGCCCGCTCACACGCAGGTAACGGCGCCGGTCATGCAGCACTACTACACATCGCTCGCTCAGATGCATCCAAACTACAAACTCGCTCCAGCAACAACCCCGCTCCCGACGGCGTTTCCTAAGATGTCGCATTGGGCGGATGACGACGAGACGAGTCAGGGGGTTGCGAAATCGAACCGACTTCTTTAGGATGCGCCTGCTTACGACGCACCGACGCAGGGCTCGGCCAAGACGCCCGGATGACGGCACTCCACATAGCTTTTCGCATTTATGCATCCGCCGAAACGTGCCCAAATCACGGTAAAGGCCAGCGTGGATCGGCCGAAGAAAGCTGCGTCGTATCCGACCGATTACCCAAAGCGTTCCTATTGTGTGACGTCCACCACATCGGCTGGTCCCCTATCATCTGTTGGCTGCGCCACAGTGGTAGGAGGCAAGTGCACTCGAGCGGATTGCACTGGTGTCATGAAAGACTCAGACGTACGCCCAGCCATGTCCTGGGCGGACCCGCCCAGTGCAGCGCACGCGGGCACACCCTCCTGCCGCGAAGAAAACAAGGGTGTCGAAACGCTCGGGGCGCGCCTCGCCGCCCTGGCCAAGCTCACGGAGGAGCACGTTCCTGGAGAAGACGGCGATAACCGGGCATCGAGTGATGGGCGTGCCCCGCGCGGAGCATGGGCAGCGCCGGTTGACTGTGCAAGGCTTGAAAAACTTGGCGAATCTCCGTCACCAAACCAATTCTCTATGGACAGTTGGCGCTCCCTGCTTGAAGAGTCGCCTTCGGGGTCAAACACGCCTGCGCACCAGAACGTATGCCTCGGCACGGGACCGTCCTCAGAAAACGCCTCCGACGTGGACCACATCGCGGACGTGCCTCTCCCCGGGCTCGGACAACGCGCCGATCTGTTCGTGCACCGGTCGCCTTTGGGCTACCCATCACCGCATACGCACCAGTCGAATGCGCGCGCATGCACAATTGATGCTTCGCACAGATGGCGCCGCGGGGGCTCAGCACGGCCAGTGTCGTTTGCACCCACACCCTCCGATGTGTACCTTCATCCTCTCCGACCCCACTCCACGTCGGGCATGGAGGTCCGCGAAGTGGCGCCAGGTGCCGTGGGCGTTGCCGCACGCGAGTACAGCACTTCCAGCGACAAGCGCCCGTGCGTCTTAGAACGCGAGGTGGATGAGAACGATAGGACGACCTGGCCTTCGTGCTCGTGGTACCATGGAACCTCTATGTCGAGCAATCCCGTCGTCGTGGACTACTCGGTATGTGCATGCTGTGCAGGGCAACGCTAACTCCTGCAGGCCGAGCCACGAATAGCGTCGCCGTCCAGCACGACTTTGGATCAGGATCTTGAGACGTCGTCGGCGAAAAGACCATTGGCAGCTCCGCGATTGGATATGCCGCTGAAGAGCAGCAGCCTTCCGGGCGTGTACGTGACTGCGAAAAATGCAGAGCGGCCGGAGCCGCGGGACAATGCTGGCACAGCACTTTCAACCCAGAGCGATGACCGGGTCAAAATTGTCACGAAACCTGGGCACTATGCGCTCACTGTGCATGTGCCCGGCTTCACCCTGGATGGCATTACGATTGCCACGAAAGGGTTCAATCGACGCACATTACATATCATTGCGAACCACTGGGACTCCGTGGGCGCAGTTAGCCTTGAGCGACGCATCACGTTTGGTGCAGATGCGGTTATGGCGCAGATTCGAGCACAGTTTGATGGCGAGTCACTCCGCGTCAACATTCCACGTCGCACAATCTCTATTTGGAGTACGGAGAAATACCTCCGTTCCCACGAACTGCCCCGGCTGCAATGTCCTATCGATTCTGCGACGCAAGATGGCCCCGAGCGAATCAACAGCGCTCGGTTTTAGAGACGCAGCAGTGGATTGTTCTCCCAGCATGCGCATCGATCAACGCAGCCAACTGGCTGTTTGTGGTGCGCGTCCTGTTTCATTCTGTCAAATACTTCCGCAGCTAAGCCCCAGCATGTATAGTCCCAATATATACTGAATGGCACTGTGACCCTCCGGCCCGAGCTCACCGTTGTTTACGAAAGCACAAAGGGGGGCAGGGCTCGTGCGCGGCAGGCATGGTCACGCGCAAACGCATTCTATTCAGCCCTCACGCATGGCGCACACTTGCCGCATCCGACGAGCGGCCGTCTTATTGGGGATGTACTGAACACGACTGCGAATGTATCGGCGGGAAAAAAGTGGCACGCATAGCATACGAACTGGAAATTGGACAAAAGAAGTTCAAGCCAGTGGTGCGTGCATGCTCAAGTGCTATGGCCAAAGGCAATTACACGTTCATGGTCCGGGACAAACGTCTTCTCGCCAGCGGGGTTGGCGATGGTGCCAAACACCATTTCGGACAACAAGTTGTAACTCGCAGGGAGGTTAAACTGCTTCCTCACAGTCTCGACCGTGAGGTTGCCGTAGTGCTGCAGGTTTGCTCCGTACCCCTCCGCCTCGAGCATGGTCCACGTGTACACCTGTGCCATGCCACTGGACTGGAACGACCACTTGGGGAACTCGGTCGCATATGACGGGAATTGCTCCTGCTGACCCTCGATCAGCTTGTGGTCCTCAAAGAAGAGGACGGTGCCGTAACCGGCTTGGAAAGCATCAAGCTTCGGCTTGGACGCTGTCACAGCCTTTTCGCCCTTGGCCGCGAGCAGCGCACCTGGGACTGTCTCGCCCCAGTACCGGTCGTGCTCCTTGCCGAGCAAAATGACCACGCGGCTGCTCTGTACGTTGAACGACGACGGGGCCTGCCGCACAGTGGCCTGCACAAGCTTTACCAGGTCCGCGTCCGGAAGAATAGGGTCCTTCGACAGGGCGTAGTAAGAGCGGCGCTTTGTGATGATCTCGAGGAACTGCTTTGCAAGTGCCGAGGTCGCCATGGTGGATGCTGTTGCTGATCGATACTACGACAGCCTCTCCTTGGGCTCCCCCGCCTTATATGAACCCACCCGCGGCGACACCCGCGGACATACGCAATTGGCCGAGTTTTTGCGTTATGTCCGCACAATTACACGCCGTTGGGTGTGCATGGGTCACTGCACCCATTGACGTTTTGTTTCGCCAATAAGAGCATGCCATTGTTCCACCGACGTCAGGAAGCCGATGTCCATGCGCTACAGACCAAAAACCACGCGCATATGCGTGCAGGAAATTGCGCCCTCACATCCAACACGGACCGTGTCTTCATTTCATCACCGACATGTGCAAATCAGACGAGCAGTAGGCGTGGCGCACAAGCAGGGAAGGAGAAAGCGTAGTGAAGGTACATCATCTTTATAGAACAGAGTGGAACCCCATGGCAAGGTCACTGGAAAACCAGGACACGCTCATGATCCGGAACGAACGACTTCTCCGTGGTGTTGGCCTCCTTGTGACCAAAGACGAGCTCCGACTTGATGGCATAGGAATCGGGGAGCTGGTACAGCTTCTTGAGCTCACCCTCGGTGAGGTTGCCGTAGTGCTGCAGGCTTGCTCCGTACCCCTCCGCCTCGAGCAGCGTCCATGTGTAGATCTGCGCCATGCCACTGGACTGGTCCGACCACTTGGGGAACTCGGTCGCATACGACGGGTATTGCTCCTGCTGACCCTCGATCAGCTTGCGGTCTTCGAAAAAGAGGACAGTGCCGGCCGCCGCGGCGAAGCCTGCGAGCCTCTCCTTCGAACTCGTCAGAGCCTCTTCGCCCGCGACAGCACGCAGTGCATTCGGCACAATCTGGCCCCAGTACCGGTCGTGCTGGTCGCCGTACAAGACAACCACGCGGCTGCTCTGCACGTTGAACGGTGACGGCGCCTGGCGCACGGCGTTCTGCACGAGGTGCACGACCTTCTCGTCGGAGAGAATCTGCCTCTTTGACAGATGGTAGAACGTGCGGCGGTTCTCGATCGTCTGTAGGAATGCCTGTGCGGTGGGGGAAGTCGCCATTTTTTCGTAAACGTAGGAAGGATGTCCTCTTGGCGTTTTCCTATTTATATCCCCGCGCATATCCCGGAGATAACTCCCACCGCTATGTCCGCGAGGCGCGATGCTGCAATCGTTTGGATCAAACGGCACGATGCGAACCGCTGGCAGCGAACCGCTTATGCATGAGCCGGCGCATCCGACGCGTGGCCAGCTTCGCCCGTCCGATTACCGATAATCGTGTCCAACGCCTCGCATACCTGCATCATCGTCGGTCGATTCCGCGGCGCGTGAGCCCACATGCGGTCGAGCAAATCAACAATGTCATCTCCATAGCGGCGTCGAATGCCACCGACAAACGGACTGCTGTGTGAGTTCGGAACGCTTGCGTATGCAGTACATACCGCTGTTGCTTCTGCCCGACATTCAGGTATATTTGGTGCTCATTCATGCCCTGGAACGGGTACCGCTTCTCCGGCTGATGCCACTGCAGCGCTTCCCAAAACGTCATGGCCGCACTCCATACGTCTGCCTTCTCGTTATAGTTTGGTTTCGGCGCCCACAGCTCCACAGCCTGCCAGTTCACCGTACCCACCAGGGAGCGGATCATGGCACGGGACGAGCGTTTCACGCGCGCCAGGCCCTTTGCGCGTCAGAAGCATGGGGCGCTGTACGCACAAAGTCGCTGATTTTCGCCATCCCCTGTT
Source organism: Malassezia sp. CBS 17886 (assembly GCA_029542825.1). NCBI lineage: Eukaryota > Fungi > Basidiomycota > Malasseziomycetes > Malasseziales > Malasseziaceae > Malassezia > Malassezia sp. CBS 17886. The sequence continues at coordinate 27,841 of CP119886.1, read as the reverse complement.
TCGTAATGAGCACATTGCTCGATTTGCAGTCGCGGTGAATCACCGTTGGCGCCCGCGTGTGCAGGTACGCGAGGCCGCGCGCGATCTGCAGCAGGATACGGAACTGCGCGGTCAGCGGGGCGCTGTATGCAAACGCACAATCTGTACATCGGGTGGTGGCGCCGTATTGCGTATGTAGTCGAAGAGGTCTCCATTGGAACAGAGCTCGCTTACAATCATGCAGGGCACGGGCCGTGGATCAGGCGGGAGACTTACCCCGATGAACCGGACAATGTTTTCGTGGCGCAGGTCACGCAGAAACGTGATTTCCTTAATGTCCATGTCCGTGAGCTGGTCACGTAGGTCCGCGATCGCCACCTTGTGGACGCGCGTCCGCGAAATTTTATACTTCCCCACGTACACATCCTTGAATGCCCCCGATCCGATCTTCTCCAGCTTCTCCAGTTTGTCGGGGGGGATCTCGCGGTCCAGAAGCCCCAGCTGCTCCAGATCAAGCCCATTCAGCTCCTCCGCCTCCGCCTGCTCGGCGGGCGGATGCCCGCCGGCGTCCCCCTCTGCGCGCGTGGAGTGCGGCTGGTCCGCGTGCACCACCGCCTCTGCATTGTCCAGGGGAGCACTGGCTGCATTCACTGCCGCATCGGCATCATGTCCACCACTCGCCATCCCCGCCTGGAGCAGAAGATCGACGAGAACCGCTTTGGTGGCGTCCGTGGGAAACTGTACCTGCTGCTGCTCACAGAGTAGGAGAAGCGACTGTCGGCGTCTCCGCAACAACGCAATCTGGGTCGTCCCGCGGTCCGCGCCATGGTCCTGGGCGCACCGCTCTGTCTCCTTCCATCGCCCGGCCTCTTTTCTCCCGCCCGCACTTCCGACCGTGCCGGATGTTGGCTCTGCTGCATCTCCCTCCTGTGGGCACCCGCACCCGCCTTCTCCTCCGCTCCCCTCTGCCCTCGCCTTTACCTCCGAGTGGTCCCCTGAGCCAGAGATGGAGCGTGTGCGCATGCGCCGTCCGGAAGCAGCGTCCAGGGCCGATGGCATGCGCGGCGATGGGTATCCCGCGCGCTTATAGCGAAACGCGCCCGCGTCTGAGGAGGAAGTGACTGTGTCTTCTTGTGCGGACGAAAGCTCGGACGACGACGTGTCGAGCCACGCCGGCGTGTCGCTCGCCAGCGACGCTGTTGTCTCGCCGGCGTCCATGTGTGAGGACCAGGGCATCTCTAGCATATCCATATGCACGTTCTCAAAGTGGCGCTCGAGTCCTGTGGACCGCTGCGCACACCGCCGGTTCCGCTGCGGCTGCGGCGTGCGGGTTGGGTGCGCACGACGCGCTGTGTGGAGCGCATGCTCCTTCCTCGGCGAGCCAAACCGCCGCAGCCGGTGCGACCCAGGCGACCGCAGAAATGCCGGTCGCCGCAGGGCGTGCGGCGGTGGCGAATGCGCGTCACAAACCTCGTCTGTGGGCAGGGAGGAGCGGGCACGCCGGCGTACCGGCGACGGGGACGCCTCGGCGCCCGAGTCGTCGTCGCCGTCCACGGGCGCAAACCGCGCAACCTTGGCACTAGTCCGGCAGCGTTGCGCAGTACTGTGCTGCGCGCGCGAGCGGAGGGACATCCAGCGTCCAAAGCACGGAGGCACCGCATTGGGAGACGCTGCGTCGGGGGCACGCTGCGACGCCACGGGGGGCGTTGCGTCGCCATCCCCATAGACATCACTCGATGACGTATTGCACCAGTCAGAGTCGCCACTGCTGCTACTGGCAGACTCGGAGAGCGCGCCACTGGAAGGCCCACCCTTGATGCGTCCTGTGCGCGTACGTTTGGATCCGCAGCTACTGGCGGCGGAGTCCAAACCGGACCGCGCGCGGGTGCTCCGACGGAGCTCGTATGTCGCGGTGCAAGTCATAGGCGTGCCGCAAAACGCGCCGATCCTCGCCGGCGACGTCTGCTCTACGCGGATGCCATGGGGAAGCCACCGGAAGCCGCCGACAACAAGGCGGGTCCATGTGGTCGCTGGGCCACGTGGCACTTGCGCGCCTGCGGGGGACTCGTCTATGGGACTCACCACTCGGTGGCCTGCTCGGCCGTGAGCGGCTCCGTCTCGTGCTCATATTCGACCTCGAGGCGTGGCCGCGCTGCACGTCAGTGGGGGCCGCGCGCGATACGCACACCGCGGGTCGCGCTTCGTAGGGCGCTTCGGCGCTGGCTTGCGCGCGGGCAGTTTGCGCTTGCGCGACGAGGCCGGCGCATCGTCGTCGTCGTCGCCGCCCTCGTCCTCTTCCCCGCTCTCGTCCTCAGCACCCTCTGAGCCTTCGTCTGTGTCCCAATCCTGCGCGTCAGGGGGCATGTCTGTGCGCCGTACCGCCGGGTCGAGCTCCTCCATGTCGTCCTCGCTGTCCTCGTCGTCGCTGACAAATTCGCGCTGTCCATAGTCGCCGCCGTCGTCTGCATCGCGAAGGGCCCGGTCCATCTCCTCGATGTCTTCCTCGGCCTCCTCGTCGCTCAGCTCCTCTTCGAGTGCGAGGTCGTCCGCGTCCGCGTCGGGCACGCGCGCCTGCGCGCGTTCCAGGACCGTGTTCCACACATCCTCGTTGACGTTAAGTGGCGCATCGCCATAGGCGCCGCGTTTCAACCGGTCGAGCAGCTCCTTCTCGATGGACTTTTCAATCTTCGCCGCGCGCAGCGCCTTGTTCTCCCGCGTCGCCTCGCGCCGCTCCGTCTTCTTTTTGATGCCGACAAGCTCCGGTCTGTGCGTCAGTATTGAACCTACACAGCGGCGTACTGTTCCTCTGCTTTCAGCCGGATTTTGCGCATCTTGATGAGGTACTGCGTGATCTTCGTGAGCCGCTGCTTGGCCTTGTGCGTAATAAAGTTCGGCCAGTAGGCAAGCTCCTTGTCGATCTGCTCCAGCGCCGTCGAATACCGGTTCGACAGTCGGATGCGCTCCCATTGCCGTCGCGGGGCGTGTGCGCGCTCCGTCGTCTTCACATACAAATATACGATGCCGTCTTTCTCGCGCACCGTGGCGTAGCGCGAGTTTGCCAGCGGGCACGATTGCCGATTGCACATCCCTGTCAAGTTGTATTCATTGCGGCAGAACGTCGAATGCGTTGTGGACTTGATTTTGTACGAGCAAAACTGGTGTCCGATAACGGACCAAATCACGTCGTCCGCCTGCATCCTGAAGTGGCGCCCAGCGTGATGGTCCGAGCCGCGCAAGAAAAAAAAAACTAGTATATATCCCGTCTGCGCGGATTTGCGCGCTTATTCGTAAGCAGAGTGGAGGGCCCTCGTTGGCGGGGTGGGCGACGGGGGTCGGAGGTAGAGGAGGGGGCCGGGGTTCGGGGCCTTCTAACCCCACCGTGCGGTCTTGGGCAGCCGCTTATCTTGACGCATTCCACGCAACGTGCTACGAAGAGTCCGTCCTACAGCATCACGCACACCTCAGCGTGCCCCTCACCCCTTGGGCAACCCAACTTCCTCCTCCCTTTTTCTTTCGCGCCCCTTCCCCCCCTTTCCCCCTCACCCCCGCACGAGCGCCACCACCACGTCCCAACGAGAACCGAGAATGGGCGCACTAAACACCCGCCGGATCTCGCGCCTGCAGACCAGGCCGGTCGCAGGCGAAGGAGCCTGTGTATTGGCATCCGCCCGCGCACGCGAGCCCATATCCGAGTTTTCGTTGCGCCCAAACACGTGCAACTGCCGCGTCGTGCGCACAAACGACTCGAGTTCACGTGCGACCATGTCCAGCACGCTGTGCTCGTGCGGGACGGGGGCCGCCGCTTGTTCGTGTAGGGCTTGCGGGAAAACCGCGTCTCGCGTCTCGCTGGCATGCGGGGACAGGATAAAGTCCACCGGCTGCATGAGCGAGCGTATCAGCGAGCCGAGCAGCAGGGACACCACTGCGACGAGCACCACTGTAGACAGCCGGTACCGTGGCTGCCCCCCGCGCGCTGTACCCACCGTGCCCAGTGGCGCGCTGCCAGGCAACGCCGCGGCGCCCCCGGCGCCCTCCGCATCGTGGCTGCACGTCTTCGCGTCGTCGTGAGACTGGACACGGCGTGTTGCCGCGCCCGTCACCATCTGCGTCACTGTGGATAGCGTCGCGTTGAACCGCGACGTGGGCGCGCGGGGGCGTCCCGCGTTCCGCTGCAGCAGATCAAAAATCGGCGCGGTGCCGTGGCCGGCCGCAGGCGCGTCGCCGTGTGTCTGCTCTGTGCTGCCCGCCGCCGTCGCTGCGCCCTTGCCGCTTGCCATCCCCGCGGACGCGTCCGCATCTGCGCCAGCGCCATGCGGCGCGCCCGCCGCCGCTGCCGCGGCCTCGTTTGAGACGCCGGCCGCATACGCGAGCGCAATCGCGACGGGCTTTGCCAGCACGTCGCGGTCCGTCGCAGACGTCCATCCTAGAGGTACCGGGCATGGAACTGACGCGCACGGCACGCGCTCCAACTGGTCCACAAGCGACGCGTCCATACACGGCACAGCCGCGGCCCTCGCGGCATCCTCCCCATACTCGATTTCCGCCACCTTGTCATTGCACGTGACCGGCACATGCCCCGTGTCGGACGCGCCGAGCGCGGGCGCACGCCGCGACGACGCGAGCGGCGTGACGGACACTGCGACGGCTGCACCACACTCGTGCAGAAGAGCAAGCCAGGGCGGCGCGCCCGTGTCCGGTGCGCCCTCGGGCAGCGAGACACGCACAAGGTGCTTGTGCGAGCGGTCGACCGGGTTTTGCGTCGCGGCCTGCAACGCGGACGGCGGCAGGTCCAGCACGCGCACCTGGAGTGGCAGCGGATCCCCGGGGGGGCGGTCTGGTACCTGCGACAGGTTGTAGAGCGCGCCTGGGATGGCGCCTGCCGCGGTCCAAGCGACATGGATCGCGTACCCGTTGGGGTACTGCTGCAGCTCGACCTGCACGTCACACACGCGCATAGATGCGCGCGTCGCGGCCTGCGGTGTGTCTGGCGCGGCCCTTGGCGACGTGGGTGTCCGTGGCGGCGTCTGGGTTGCCTGGTGGCTGTCCCCCCCACCGTCCTCTTGGCCTGTCCGGGCCCCCGGGACCAGCAGCACGACGACACGCATCGTGCGCGCCGCTGCATGAAAGTCGCTGTCGACGAGCGCGACGCGTGCGTGGGGGCGCTGAACCGTCCAGGTCAACGACCGGTCGTCGTCGCGCCCGTCGCCGCGCACGCGGATCCAACCGGGCGGCGCACGCAGACTCGGCGCCGGGCCGTTGGCGCGGAGAAAGTGCTCGAGCTGCAGCGTCGCGCGCGGGAGCGGCGCGTTCCACAGCGTGTTCAGGGCCGAGGGCAGCGCGCCCCCGTAGTCAACAGCGACGACGTGCGTGCAGCGCGTGCTGGGGATCGGGTAGTTCGCGGCGCTGTAGGGGTCGATCGTCTCAAAGATCCACCCGTCGATGAGCATGCGGCCGACGGGGTACTGCTGCGGGTTCAGCTTGTGCGCGTCGAAGCGGTGCTCCTCGTCCGCGCACGACGTCGTCGCATAAAAGTACACGGGCTGCTGCGTCGACGGAGACGCGGGCTCCGACGGGGAGCCTGGCGACGACGCCTGCGCGCCGAACGCCGTGAGGCTCGTCACGAGAAACATGCGCGGGCGGAACGGAAACGGCATGCGCGCCGTATACCGCGCGGTGGTCGCCCCGTTTCCGTAGCTCTCGAGCACCGTGCAGTCGTCCATGCGCTCGTCCCACAGGGGCCGGCTTCCGGGGTACGACACCAGGTGCAGCAGCGTCTCCGCGGCAATCCCCTGCACCACCTTGTCCGCGCGCTGTACGGCCACCGACGGCGAGAAACTCTCCATGGTCTTCTTCCGCACGTACAGGTCGTTCCGCTCCGACACGAGCGACCAGCCGGCCGGCATGCCCGCCGGGTCCGGATGCCGCTCCGAGTGGATGCGCCGCAGAAGGAACAGCGCGTCCAGCGCCGCCTGCATCAGCGCGCGCGGCGCGGGCGCCGCGTTCCCCTCCGCGTCACTCCCGACCGCCGCCGGCGCCGCGCCGCGCGCGTCCTCGCCGTCGCCGTCGTCCGGTGCGCCCGTCTCCGCGGGCGGTGCGTCGTCGTCCGCGGGTGCCGCCGGCGCGCCGCGGCCGCCAAAGAACCCGAGCGGGACGCGCTGCGGCTTCGTGCGCCGCCGGCGCGCAAGCGCGAGGACCTGCTGCTCGTCGAGGTCGTCCGTGTCGACGTTCGTGCGCGAGCCATTGAGCAGCACGACGCCGCGCTCCCGCGACTGCGCGGGGCCCTTGCGCACGACGATCGACACGCGCTCGTCACCGAGCGCCGCGGCGCTGTGTTCGATTGTGATCCAGAGCCCGCCGCCCGCGAGCGACAGCTTGTGCCGCCGGAAACACGTGGCGCTCGCGGGCGGCGGCGTCACGACGACGTCCAAGTTCTGCGCCCACGTGTCCAGGTTGCACCGCAGCTCGCACTCGATCGCCGCGGCGCCGGGCTCTTCGGGTGCGGCGGCGTACTCCAGCGTGTAGGTCGCCGTGTCGTGGTCGTACCGACACGCGCGCGCGCCCGCATTGAGCAGGCGCGTCACGATCGGCGCGCCGCCGTGGTGGATGGTATACTCACCCGCGCCCGCCATCGCAGCGATCATCTGCGCAGGTAGCGCAGACTTGCTGAGCCAGCCCCGTGGGTCCGACTGCTCCAGCAGCGTGACATGCACCGTGGTCGGCGACAGCGCCTCGATGCTCCACCCGCGCAGGTCCACCTGCGTGCGGATCGACGATGTGCTCGCCGCGGGCATCCACGGGAACGCCGCGTCGTCGTCGACGGAGAACGAGAACAGGTGGATGGAGCCCGGCGACTTGTACGACGTCTGCACGAGCACCGCATCACGCGCGCTCGCCGTCCACGTGCCGCGCGCATGCGTGTGCCACACGGCGCTCTGCCCACCCACGTCGCACAGCAGCTGCGCCTCGCCCACGGAGCGGTCCCACTGCGCGGCCAGCGACGGCGTGCTGATCGTCGCGAAAAAGTCCCACACGGACAGCCCGACGAACGTCGCCTCGGCGCGGTACACGACGAGCGTCGGGTCGATCGAGTCCAGCTGCGTCACGGTGACCCCACGCGTGTCCGCCACGCGGCGCCACTTGGCATCCGGCTCCTGCAGCAGGGACGTGAAGTAGATGTAGTTCCGCCGCACGAGCGTCGCGAGCGGCGTCATCGCCTGTAGCGGCCCCGGCAGCGCCGCGGGCGGCACGCTGTCGCTCCCCTCGCTCGCCCGCGACGCGGGCGACGCAAGCAGCGTCTGCGTGCGGCCCGCCTCCTCGAGCCGCGCGAGCAGGCGCGCGCGCGGCTCCGTGCGCGCCGCGCCCGACACGTCCACGGCGCGCCCATTCACACGGACGGACGCGCCCGACGCGTCCGCGGCGTCCCCTGCCCCAGCCTCCGCCGCCCGCTCCGCCCTCCGCACGCACACACGCACACGCACAAATGCCTCCGCGTCGGCGATCGCCGCGTGCGCGAGCTGCAGGTGCACCGCGTCGCCGCTGCACGCATACACAGTGGCCGTCCACGCGGGCGTCCCCTCTGCACCCGTCCGCCGCGCGGCCTGCGCGTGCACGTGGACGTCCCAGGTATGCCGGGCGGAAAGATGGAGCGTGCAGCTGCGCTTCGGCGCCGCCGCCGCGGGCGCGAACAGAAGCGTGTCCGCGTCCGCGTCGTCGTCCCCACCGAAGAGCACCGCGTACTCCACGCGGAAGCACGCATCCTCCACCGCGCGCGCGGTGACCGCGATCCCCGCGCCAAAGTCCACCACATACGGGAGCTCGGACGCATGCGTCTGCACGCACGCGACGAGGCCCGCCACCATGCGCGGGAGCTGCGCGGCGATCGCGTTCGCGCGCATGCCCAGCAGCGTACCGCGCATATCCCACGCCCAGTACACGGTCACCGCGAGCTTCGCCGGGTCGTCGTGCGATGCGTGCGCATACACGGCGAACACGTGCACGTGGGAGCGCACGTACGGGGGTGCCGGATGCAGGAACGCCGGTGCATTGGCAGTGCGTGGCACCGACGTCGCCGTGTACAGCGTTCCGGACGCGTCCGTGTGCACCTGCGCAAGGGTGATCGCGTCGCGTGCGCTCGTCGGCCATCCGAGGCGGAACCTTGTCTTGTCGATCCATGTCCCCGGGCCCAGTACCTCGAGGTTCTCGCTCGCGTCCGCGATGGGGACCCACTGTGGAAGCATCTCTGGGGTCTGCAGGACCGCGCGAAACGCCGTCGGCGCCGAGCCGTCCGCGGGCCCCTCCCACTGCACACGATACACGTCCGTGCCGTGGGTGTGGCGCCGGAGGACGCTCACCGCGACGTCTCCCGGCGCCGCGCCGTCCGGGCTCGCGCTGCCCGTCGACGGCGCGCCCGGCTCCCGGAGCGGGGCGGGCGCCATGCCCACGCGTGCCGCTCCGCCCCCGGCATCCTTGCCCGTGGGCACAGGGCGCCACGGTGCGTCTGTATTTGCGTGCAGATCGAGGACAAGCTCCTCCGCGTCCTGCAGCGCCTGGCGCCAGCGCGTCTTCAATCTGCCATGTCAGCGCGGCACGGCGTCCCCTCATGCGTACTCAAGCAGGCTTCCGCCAACCATGGCACTACGCTCACTGCGCGCCCTCACTGGCCGCCTCGCACAAGTACTGGCCGCGCACGGCCATGAAACTCGGCAACCCTCCGTCGCGCCTCCGCCCGCACATAAGGGACGGGCACGCCACGTCACCGCACTCGCCCCTATGTGTGCTACCAGCAGCTGTCCCCCCAGCCAAAGACCCTATAACTCAGTTGGTTAGAGTGTGGAGCTAATACGACTGTGTTACTCCAAAGCCGCCAGTTCGAGCCTGGTTAGGGTCATGAGATATTTTTTTTCCGGCCCGCCCCCCCAGGGCTGCTGCCTCGGTGCGCCCCGCATGTCCTCGGCGGAGGCGTGCGCGTCCCGCGCGCCACGACAAAACACAGCCTTCCGTCAGGTCCAGAAAAAAAGCACTCCCGTCTGGTCCTGTACAAGAGAGTACACGCCTCCGACCTAACCCTCTATCAACAGCATGGCCCTCTCCCACACCCCGTCTCCGTGCTTCAGGGACTACTGCCCATAGTAGCCGGGGGGCATCATGAATCCACCTGGCGGTGCAAACGGGCTCGCGTATCCCTGCATGTCCATCTGCGGTGTGGCGTTCCCATTCCCGACAATGCCCCCGGACGCAAACCCCGTCGGCTGTGCGCGGAGCGCGTCGTATCTTCCGCTGCTCTGCGGCCCCGCATCCGTGTCGGCGCCGATCGCTCCCGTCTTCATCTGCTGGAACACGTTCGCGGCGCTGTACTTGTCGTTGTCCGCGGTCGTTGCTGCCGTCGCCGCGCCGAGCGTCGGTGCCTGCGGAGGCGGCGCCGGCTGGACACCGAATCCCTGCGAGAACGACATGCCCGTCGCATTCGCGTACAGCCCCTGCTGCTGCGGCATGTATCCGGTGGCCTGCGGCGGCACCATCGCCGTGTGCCCCCACTGGCCTGTAGGCATCCCTGTTGGGACGCTCTGTCCCGTGCCCTGCAAGGGGATGAGCGGTTGCAGCAGTCCCTGGTTCGCTGGCACCGGCGCAAACGGCGCTCGGACTCCGCCAGGCGCGAACCCGGTCCCCATCGGGTCCATCGGCGGCGTCGCGCGAGACGCCGGCTTCATCGCCGCAAGTTTGTCGAAAAGCGCCGAGTTCGGGTCCGCGGCGCGCTCTGCGGCGCGCTCCGCAGTCTCCTTCTTTCCCCCTGCTGCTTCTCCCGCCCTCTCCGCGGTGTCCGCCGGCCGCTGCTCGTTCGCCTCGCGCGCGACGCTCGCGGCCGGCTGCTTCCCCCCCTGCTCCCGCTCCCGCTGCCGCAAAAGCTCGACCGCTGCCGCAATGGTCTCTGCGTCGACCGCGGTGCGCGCGGGCTCCGCACGCGTCGGCGACTCCGCACGCGCGGGTGACGCAGCCGCCGCGGACGCGCGTCGGGCGTCCGCCGCGGGCGCGTCACTCTGTCGCGCGCCCATCCCGCAAGACCGGCGGGCCGTGCCGCCGGCTCGCCGCTGCGCGGAGATCTCCTGCGCCTGCAGGCGGCGTGCAAGCGCCTCGTCTTCGCGCTTCTGCCGCGCGAGTGCCTCGTCGCTGCGTGGCTCTTGCGCGCGTGCCCCGTCCAGCCGCTCGTTGTCGTCGCGCCCCGTGTGTGCGTCCGGCGGCGCCGCTTCGCGTGTGCCATGCGTGCGCTCAATGAGGCGGCGCACGCGAATGATGTCTCCCTCGCGGAGGCCCAAACTGCGGAGGACCTCCGTCGTCAACGCAGGGACGAGCGAGTCATCAATCTGGTCGCGCTCGAACGCCGTCGCGTACCGCGTGCAGTTGTCCACGTCGATGCCAGCGTCCAGGAAAAAGTCAAACCAGTCGTCTCGACTCTTCTCGCTGGACACGCCTGCGCGGTCCGCAATCGGCGCCCGCGCCGCACGCGCAGGATGCTGCGAGGGTCTGGGCCGCGATGCGTCCGCTTGTGTGCGGCCTGCGGCGCGAGGCGGCTTCGCGGCGCGCGGGCGTCCCATACACTGCTCCAGGAACGCGGCGTCGGGTTCGGACAGCTTGTCGAGCGCCACATCCACGCATGTCCCGTTCGCCTTGTGGAGACGGACCATGCCGTCGCGCACCCCCACGAGCTCCGCCTCGACCTGGAACCGGCCCGTCGCGTCGCGCCACGTGCGCATCTGGTCTGCGGGCGCGGACTTGCGTGCACTCGCGCTCCGGTGCAGGGAGCCACTGCTGCGCAGCTGGCTCCCGCGGTCACGCTCCCCCCGCGCATCTGCATCCCGGCTCCGCAGCGAGCCCTTCCCGGTCGACCCGACGTAGCCACCGGAGCCCCACTGCTTCTGCTGCGGGAGACCCGCTAGCGCCGCCGGTGCGCGCGCATCGTCGTCCGTGTCCGCGGGCAGCACCTCCACGTACGCGGCGGGCACGACGCCGACCGCGCCACTGGCGCTCTGCAGCTTCCACCACTCGTCGTTTTCCCGCTCCATCAGCGTGAGTTGGTCGTGCTCCGAGACGCTCAGCTCGTCGTCCCCCTGCGCGGCAAAGTCGTACAGGACGACGACCATCTCCCGCGACGGTGGTCTGCTTGCGGATGCGGCTGCATCGCGCGCGGCCCCCCGCGTCCCAGGCGCGCTGTTGCTGCTGGGCGCCGGTGCTGCAGCCGCACCGTACGCGGACGATGCGAGGCGCCTGCTTGCCTGGATCTTGTCGAGGATCTGGTCGCCCGCCGCCTTGGAGCCGACGTGGAATGTCATGGCGTCGTGCGGAACGCCTGCGGCCGCGGACAGGGAAATGACGAGATATTTCCCCTTTTCCACGTCGCCGCCCAGCACATGATTGATCGGCATGCGCGGCACCGACGCGCCGTTGGCGTCCGTGGCGAAGAAGAGGGAGCCTTGCCCCACGCCCAGCGTCCCTTTCGCGCGCTTTTTCCGCTTCTTTGCGTCCATTTCCTGCTGGTGAGTCTGCCGCCCGCCGCATTCCGCCGCTACGCACCGTGACGGACCACATTTTGATCTCATCGTCCACGGCCGCCCCGCCGGGGCGCGCCCATGCGGACGGAACGGCCGTGGGCACCTCCTCGGCCCGCGCGCCGTCCGGGCTGTCCTCGTCGGACGCGGCGTCCGCAGGTGCTGGTGCCACCGCCGTGCCTGCAGCGGCCCGCTGCGGCGGCGGGAGGATGGCAGCGTCGCGCGCCGTGGCCGCAGACGACGCCGCAGGATAGGCGGCCGCCGTGTCGGGTGTGGTGACGGGTGCCAGTACACTCACCGGGGCGGGGAAGCCGCCGGCGGGGCCAGCGCCGTCGTCCGCGGGGCCCGCCTCGGCACCAGACGCCCGCACATAGTTCTCGGGTATCATGCCCCAGGCACCGTCGGCGGAGCGTGCGAGCAGCCACTGGTCATCCGCTTCAAACACATCGAGGGTGGCCCCATCAGCAAACGACAACTCGTCGCCGTTCTGCGCAGTATACTCGTACATCGCCTGCACAGTGCGGAGCGGCGGTGCCGCGTCCACATAGTTCGCAGGCACGAGTCCGCTCTCGCCGGCGCCCGGCGCATCCTTCTCCGCAGCACCGTCGGCGTTGACGGTGCGTCGCGCCGCGCGGTACCACTCGCCATCGACAAGCGCCTCCAGGTACAGGGACTCGCCCTCGTGGATGGACAGCTCGTCCTCCGCTTGGGCTCCGTAGTCATACAGCGCCACCGCAATGCCGATGCACACCATCCTCGCTGTGGCCACAGGCGAGGGCGCACGCGCGCGGCGGCGCACGGGGCCGACTGCCACGTGTGCGCACGTGGCTGTCCGTCGCGTGTGGCGCGGGAGAGGGCGGGGGCGCCGCCGCCGCACGCGCGTCGCCGCGTGCGCGTTGGGGTCTTTTCGTCCTCCATTAGGCTGGGACACAGGTCTTGCGTGTCACACGACGATACGCGACGGAGTTGCGTAGCGCGAAGAAACGACCACACGCGGACAGATGGTACGTCGTGTGCGGCGCGCGCATGCGCTCACTGCCAGCCGCCACCGCTCCCGCCGCCCAACGCGTCGCCGGGCGTGCCGCCGCCACCGCGCGACATGTACGCTGCGCCGCAGCACCTGCAGCGGTATGCCATGGGCATCCCGCGACGGCCCGTGCGCGCGATGGAGCCACCCCCGTCCGCACACGGGATGCCGTACATGTACGCGCCGCCGCACTCCGTGCCCTCCCCGATGTACGGCATGTCCGCGCCGCTGGACGCAGAGACGCGTCTACCGCATGCGCCGCCGCCGCCGCCGCTGCAGCATGCGCCGCATGTCGTCCCCATTGCGCCTGCGGATATGCCCAAGGGCGACACGGCCGCGCAGGGGCCGAGCGGGCCGAAGCCGACCGTGTACCTCGCGACGTACTCGAGCGTGCCCGTGTATGAGATCACGGTGCGCGGGATCGCGCTCATGCGACGCCGCTCCGACGGCTACCTGAACGCGACGCAGATTTTGAAGATCGCCGGCGTGGAAAAGGCCCGGCGCACACGCATCCTCGAAAAGGAGATCCTCACGGGCGAGCACGACAAGGTCCAGGGCGGCTATGGCACGTTCCAGGGCACCTGGATCCCACTCCAGCGCGCGCAGGATCTCGCGGTCACTTACAGCGTGTACCACCTTATCCGGCCGCTCCTCGACTTTGATCCGGCTGCGACGCGCGCGGTGTCCGCGGCCACCCGGCGCCGGACGCCCGCGAATGGCGCCTCCCAGAGCACAACGGGCAGCGCCCCGTCGCCGGCGCCTGCCGTGTCACAGCAGCCGCGCTTCCTCACGCTGCGCCCGCCGCGCGCGTCGGCGCGTGCCGCACCCGACGGCGCGCACCTCCCGCTGCCGACGACCGCGGGCGGCCTCGTGCACGCGCCCGAGCACAACATGCTCCCGGATGCGCCGAGTGCGCCGGGCGTCCCCCCCGGCACGCTCCCGGGCCCGAAGGAGGCGCTCGGCGCGTATGCGGTGCATGGCTATACGCCGCAGGGGGTGCCGCTGCCGCCCGGCGACGGCGACGGCGCGCTGCGCACGCCGCCGGAGAAGCGCGCGCGCCTCACGCCGAGCGCGGGCGCGGGGCGTGCGATGGACGTGTCGCCGGTGCGCGACCTGAACGCACTCAGCGACGCGAGTGGCTCTCTGCGCGGCGCGTCCGCGCCCGTGCGCGATGCGCGCGCGTGGCCCGTCGACGAGGACACGGACGAGGGCCCGCGTTTCGCGACAAAGGCGGTGCCGCCAAACGTCGGCGAAGAGAAGGAGCGCCGCATGCGCGAGCACCTCACCGGCCTGTTCGTCGAGGACGGCGCGAATGCGGGACCGCTTGCGGGCCCGCTCGCGCCGCCCGCGGACGCACTGCGGCGCCTCCTCGAGACGCTGGCGCCGGACGTGCCGCGGAAGCTCGGCAAGCCGCTGCTCGCGCCGCTGAACCTGGTTATTGACGACCACGGCCACACAGCGCTGCACTGGGCGTCCGCGCTGTGCCGCCTCCCCCTGGTGCGCATGCTCACTGCGCTCCCGCCGAGCGCCGGCGGCGCCTCCATCCACGTCGGGAACTATGCGGGCGAGACGGCGCTGCACCGCTCTGTGCTTGTGACGAACTCGTACGAGGTGTCGCAGTTCGCGGAGCTCCTAAACCTGCTCGAGGACAGCCTGCAGACCCGCGACCACCGCAAGCGCATCGTGCTGCACCACATCGCGCTGGTCGCGGGCCTCAAGGGGCGCGCCGCGCCCGCACGCTACTATCTCGGCTGCGTGCTCTCGAAGCTGCGCGCGCGCGCGGACGCACGCGGGCGTGTGGACGCGGCGCTCCTCGATGCGCAGGACGATGAGGGCGAGACCGCGCTGAGCATCGCCGCGCGCCTCGGCAACACGAACATGATCCGCATGCTCCTCGACGCGGGCGCGCGCAAGGACCTGCCCAACTACCTTGGCATCACGCCGCTCGACTGGGGCATCACGGGCCTTGTCGGCGAGGACGCGCGGAATGCGGACGTGCTAAGCGAGCTGGCCTCGTTTCAGCCGCGCGACGTCGTCAAGTCGTTCACCGAGCCGCCGCCAGGGCCCGTGCGGAAGAGCGAGGATGTGCGCGAAAGTACGTCGCTGCCGCACGCCACTCACCGCAGAACTCGTGCACACGCTCGACGAGCTGCAGGGCATCTTTGACCGCGAGGCCGTCGGGAAACACAGCGCGATCGAGACCACGCAGGGCCATCTGCAGGCGGCCACGCGCGAACTTGCCGCGCGCCGCCGCCAGATAGCCGCGGCGCAGGCCGCCGTCACTGACCGTGAGGAGGCGCGCCAGCGCGCGGAGAATCTCGCGCACGCGCTCGCGCACGAGCAGCCGGTCTCCGGCGACGCCCCGCCCACCGCGGATGCGCTCGCCGCCGCGGATGCCGCGCTCGCCGCCGCCGACGCCGCGCCCGCCCAGCGCGATGCGCTCGTCGCCGCGGTCGTGCAGCTGCGCTGGCTCCTCCCGCGCCTGCAGCAGGAGACCGCCGAGCTGAAGACCGCTACGGGTGCGCGGGCGCTCCGCGCGCACGCGCAGCAGCGCCGGTACCAGGAGGTGGTCGCGATGTGTGCGCACGTGCCCGCGGACAAGCTCGCGGGGATGCTCGACGAGCTGCTTGTCGCGGTCGAGTCCATCGGCCCGGACGTCGACATGTCGAGCGTCGCCAGCTTCATGCACAAGGTCGGCCGCAGCCAGGCGCCGACGGACTCGGCATCGCAGGCTGTGCGCTTCCTCGCTTGTCACAACGAATGACATGGGTCGTCTGTGCGTATGCGGCGCTGTGGCCCCTCTGCGCCGCACCTGTTTTCCGCATGTGTACACACCTCATCGCGCGATGACTGGATCTCCTTGCACGCTGTATGTGCATAGACGCACGGGCCGCGTGCTGCCGCGTGCCACAAGCGACATTGCCGGCATGTGTTCGAACCTCATCACGCGCGCCGGGCGCCGTGGCCCCCATGCCCCTGCCTATGTCTTGTCTTGCCCCCAACGGGAAACGTGCGTGTGCGCCGATGCTGTGCGAACAAGGAGCGCTAGTGAACGAGAACGAGAACGAGCAAGACGCTCGCGTGCACGAGGATGCCCGCGTGTCCGGTGAGCACGATTCGGGGGAGAACAGCGAACGCGCTCGGGCCCGCGGACCATCCGCGGCGCCGCACGCGCAGGACGCCGCGCCAGACGGGCGCGCCGCGTCCCCGGACGGACACGTCATGCATCCCGCGGTACCCCCGGACATGGACACGCCCGCAGCGCACAACGGCCCGGCGCGACCGGGCGTTCCGCCCTACCGTCCGCCGTCCAGGCCGTCGTCGCCGTCGGCCCCTCATCCCGGACGCCCGTCGGACCCGCCCCCTAATGGCGACCCGGCGCTGCCGCGTGTGGAGCGCGTGGAAGCCCACATCGGCGCGTGGAATGATCTCGCGCACGACCCGTCCACCGCGGACGGATCGCACCAGTACATGCTGTCGCAGGAGACAACGCTCCTGTGGCCGCCCCTGGCTATTGGCGACGACGGCGACGAGACGCCGCTCCCCTGCGTCGTGTGCGACGAGGACACGGACCACTCTTTTGAGATCCGCCCCCCGCCGCCGGACGACCTATGTGTGCTCCTGAACGCCATCCTCGAGCGCCGCGCGCGTGAGGCGCCCCGCGGGAAGGACAAGGCCCGGATCTCGTCTGGCCCTGCGGGCCCCCTCCACAACGACCGCGCGTGTCGGCTCGTTCCGCTGGACGAGGACGATGCCGAGACGGGGGATGGCACCCACGGCCGCTGGAACGACCTGTCGATGGCGCGCACCGACGTGTCTGCCGCCCCGCGCCATGCTAGCGAGCGCGACGCGGAGCGCGGCTCTCCATCCGTGTCGCAGAACCCTTTGCTGTCGTCGGCGCCGCCGTGCAGCGAGGAGGGCACGGACGACGACCGCCGCACATCGGCATCCGGCGCCGGCGGCAGCGGCAGGGCGCCCGCACGCCGCCCGCCTCCGCTCATGAACATCACGCGCCCATGTCTCCTCCGGGAGCCCGCGATGACCCCGCGCGACCCATCGCTGCCGGTGTACGCGGACCGACTCCCCGACGAGCTCTGGATGCTGATCCTCTCGTTCGTGGTCGAGCCCCGCGCGTTCCCGCCTGCGAATCTGACGCGCGTGCTGGGCGTCACGTACAAGCAGCCGGAGGAGAAGTGGGCGGAGACGACGGGCCCTGATTACGTGAGCCTGGAGAACCTGGGACGAACGTGCCTGCGCATGCGCATGCTGAGCGCGCGTGGGTGTCTGTGGCGGTACGTGTCTGGCGCGCGCGCACGCTGACGCGCAGCCAAGTGGTCCAGGCTGCGTTCTTGCACGAGCCGTACCTCGATGGACCGCCGCTGCAGTACCTGCTCGACCTGCACGGAAGCTGGCGCAACGTGTTTCTGTACCAGCCGCGCGTGAAGCTGAATGGTCTGTATGCGGCGCCGTGCTACTGCGCGCTGGCGGGGCCGCCGCCCCGCGCCGCGGTCGGCTCGGTGATTGGTGGGATGCGCCTGATCAAGGTGTACAGGTACCTGCGCTTCTTCCCCATGGGGCTCTGCCTGAGCATGCTCTCGACGAACACCATATCCGAGATTGAGAACATCCTGGTCCCTGGCGTCCAGCACCCAAGCGTCACGTGCGGCGAATGGGCCTGTCTGCCCGAGGTCGGCCCGCCGGGAGCGAAGCGCACGCGCTGCCTGACTTCGTACGTGGTCCTCTCTGGCCTGCGGGAGCCGTCGATGCACCACCATGCGTTCCGGATGACCCTCGCGTTGTATCAGTCGAACGCCGGCCACTGGGACTACATGGAGGTCAAGTCGTATACGGCCTACAACCACTTGACCGGCGAAGTTGTACCGTACCCGACAAAGCTCGGCCGTCCGTTTACATTCTCCCGGGTCGTAACGTATGGAGTGTAAGTCGGAGGTGCGCTGGGGTCCGCGGCTCGCATGCGCTCCCGGGCGATGGCCGAGCGGCGAGATGGGTTTTCTACTTCACTGTTTCTATTTACATACTATATGGAAATGAATTTGTTGTGGTATTTTCTTATGCAACCGCGGCGCGCTGTGCATGTCGCTGGGGTGGCCGTAAGGGGGGGACGGCGCCCGCTGCTCTGGGCGCGTTCGCGACCACCTGAGAGGGAAAAGGGGGTCATGGCTTTCTCCAGAGAATGCGTCGCCGCGCCCCTCTTTCCCCCGCGCCCTTTCCGTGCGTGCATGTCCCCCCTCCCCCTGCGCCCTTTCCATGCGTCCATTTCCCCCCTCCCCCCCGCGCCATTCCCGTGCCTCCATACGCCCGCCCCCTTCACCCTCTCCGCACAATGTAGGTATTCTACAGCGTACAACTCAATTGGTTGCATATTTAGCGCACCGCCGCAAAAGCTCCGCCGCAGTAAGCTCCGGGGCCGCAGCGACCAGCGCTCGGTCGCGCAGCACAGGTGCAAGCTCGTCTGGAAGGACCCAGAAGTCGTCCTGCCGCTCAAGCAGGCGCGCCACAACGCGGTTCGCAAGGAGCGCATCCCCGGGCGACGGATCGCGCGAGCGCGCATACAACAACGAAGGGCACATGACGGTAGCGAGGTTGTGCAGGTCCATGCGGCTGCCCGTCTCCTCATCAATGTTGGAGAAGGAGGCCACCCATCGGAGGAAGACGAAAAGCACCTCCATCGTGTCGCGGTGCGCACGCGGGAGGAGGAACAGGACGAGCTGCAGGAGGCGGTGGCCCTCGTCCTCCGAGTCCAGGTCTGCGGTGAGCGTGCGCGCGCGGCAGGCCAACATACCCTGCGTCGCGACGAGGAGACGGTACAACTTGGCGGAGAGCAGCGGGTCTGGGAGTTCCCGGAAGAACTTTTTCAGCAGTGCGGCGAGCTGCACGGGGTTGTCGTCGAGCAGGTTCACCGCATCCTGTTCTCGGTCCAGCATCTCGGCGAGCTCGCGGAGGCGCCGGACGTTGCCGTTCTTGCGGAAGATCCCCTCCACAGAGACGTCCATCTGCCGCATCGCGGAGATCACATCGTCCACAAAGGACGGGATACGCATCGGCGTCGGCGTAGCGCCGAGCGTAGAGTCCGCGCCGCTCCGCTCGACGAGTGTCTCCAGTGCCACGCCAAACACGCCTGCGGTTAGCGATGCCGGGCTGCGCGTCCCGCGCGACGCACCCTTCTTTCGTACGTCCCGCCTGTCCTTGCCGCCCTTGAACAACTTCCCCCAGAACGTCGGCTTGCGCACCTGGATGAACTCGAGCACCTCGTCGCCCGCGACAAGTTCCATCAGCACCGAGCGCTGCAGGCGCAGCAGCGCGACATGCTTGAGCAGGTACATCTCTTCCAAAGACAGCGAGCTGATCGCCACCCGCGCCGGTGCTGCGCCTTGCTGCTCGCGCCCCTGTTCTGCCTGCAGGATGAGCGGGATGTCCGCGAGGGTGAGTCCCTCGTCGCCTGCGATGCGCCCCCCGTGCACCCGGTCCCGCTCCGTGTCCGAGGGGCCCTCCTCGCGCACCAGCACGTCCGTGTTGTTCCGCGTGAACGGCGCACGCACGGGCACGGCGCCATCTTCGCAGGCGGCCGGACGCCCGTCCGCGCTGGGCGTGTCGGCGAGCCGCGCCTCGACACGCCCCAGCTGCTGCTCCGCCGCGGGCGCCGGCGCTGTGTCCGTCGCCCATGGATTGCGCATCGGGCCGACGTCGCTCGGCTGCGTGTGGAAGCCCGCGGGGCTGCCGACGACCGTCGAGACGCGCGGCAGCTTCGCCATGCTGGACATGCGCTGGTCCAGATACAGGGACTCGATGCGTTTGAACTCCTGGCTCTTGCGGTACGTAGATGACTCCGCCTCGGTAAGCGCGCTGGACGAACCGGACGCGCCCGACGCGCCGGACGAGGTGGCGCGCGGCGGAGCGAGCATGTCCGGGGGGGATGCACGCTTCTGCAGCAGCACTTGCAGGCGGTTCAGCGCGACGCACAGCAGAAACGCATACTGCTCCAGGCGCGAGACGGTGGCAAATGTGCGCGTCGCGTCCGGCGGCGCGCATGCCCGGCAGTACGTGCAGTGCGCCAGGGTGCCGCCCTTGTCGCCGACGCGGCGCATGCTCTTGTACGTCATCGCGCCCAGCGGCACCGGCGGTGGTGTCTCTGGCAGCGGCGCCTCGCCGGGGACGCGCGGCGCGGCGGGCGTCCCGTCCGCGCGGAGCACACGCCGCCGGCAGCTGACACACCAGATGCACCCCCAGTGCCAGCGCAGCGGCGTGCCGACGCGCACGCAGTCCTCCTCGACCGTCTGTACGCAGAGCATGCAGAGGTCCGTCGCCCCGTCGCGCGCGTCCGACGTCTGTTGTGGCGGGAGGCTCGCATAGCCCAGATCCGCCTCGTCCACGTCCGCCTGTGCCGCGCGCGCGACGAGGTGTTCGAGCGAGGCAAGGAACTCGTCCAACGCCTCCGGGCGGCCGTAGTCCTGCTCGAGGCGCAGCGCGCCCGTGAGGGAAACGCGGATAAGGATTTTGAGATAGTGCGCAAGCCCCGTGACGAGCTCCAGCAGCTCCTGCGTGATGCCCATGCGGCTCGCCCCGGACTCCTGCGTGTGCGAAAAGAGAGAGAAAAAGTGCACAATCTTCTTGCAGAGCATGCGCGCTTCGCGCACATACTGGATCGCTGCGGTGAGCTGCGGACGCATGCGCACGCACACTTGGCGTCCAGGCGCCGGAAGTGCGCATCGAGCGCATCAATCGCCGCAAACAGCACCTCGACATGGAGCACAAAGCGACGCGCAAACTGCACGCCCCCCAAGTACTTGCCGTTGCTCACGTGGCGCAGCATGTCCGAGATGCACGCGGCGGAGGACTCCTCGTACGCGGAGAGCACCCGCCAGATGATAAAGACGCGCGCCTCGATCGCGCGCTGCTTCTGCAGCAGCGACCCGGGTGTCTCGATGGACTCGAGCGCCACCGCCTGCGGTGACATGCCCTCCGCGAGCGGGTTCCGCTCGTGTTGCGCGAGCGAGAGCGCGCCGGGCATCGCTGGCGGTTCCTCCAGCGACTCCTTCGGCGTCGTGACGGGCGCGAGGCGGATCTTCCAGTACTGCACGTCAGCGGGCGCACACGCCCCACGCACGCGGTGTATCATGTAGCACTCGGGATGCCAGTGCTCATCGACATTGTTCCGGTTCAGCTCGACGAACTGCTTCAGGATCGCCGTGTGGCACCCGGCACACTGGATCGCAAACCGCGTCGAGTAGTGGAAGTGGCAGTACACACTTCCGTTGTGCTCGTAGTACGAGTCGTCTGGCCCAAACACGGTTGGGCACACGCAGCACGTAAAGTGCTCGACGTGGAACTTGGCCCCGAGCGCGGTGATGTAGCTCCCGCGCAGCGCCCGCCCGCAATGCGCGCAGAGCAGGTCCAGGCGGCGGAAGTAGTCCGTCTCACACAGTGGGAACCGCTCGCCGCCGGCGCCCGTCATGTCCGCGGTCGCGGAGAAAAACTTGGACGCCACGTTGTTGCCGCAGTCCTGCGGGGGGTGAGCATGAAACGCCACACCGCGACGTACCGCGCAGCGGAAACAATCCAGATGGTACACAACACCCAGTGCACGCACAAATTGGCCCGTCATCGGTAGCCCACACGTGCGGCAGAGCTGGTCGCGCCGGCCCGTTCCCGTGCGCTGCCGGGTCGGCGCCTCGCCCGACACAGCACCCGCAGCTGGTGCCGCACGCGACACCGCCGAGCGGGACGAGCCCCCCATGTCCCCCCTTACAGCGCGCGTGGCCGCGCCACCTACTTGCGGACGGTCATCGTTCCGCGACATCGCGTCGCACGCGGCAGCGGTCTGGATGGAGGATGAGGAGCGACGGCGCTGCGCGCCGGGCATGTCCGTCGCAGCGCGCCACGAGGGCCCTCTAGGCACGTGTTTGCCCGGACTCCGTGCAGACTATATTACAGAAGACCCTGCCCCCCCTGGCCCGACGTGATGTTGTCCGGGCCAGAGGAGGCGGCAGCGATGCCGCCGCTGCCGCTGCGGTCTCTGCAGGCGTCGAAGGAGGCGCAGTTCGAGGCCGACTCCGACTCGCTCCCCGAAGAGGACGCTGTGCATGTGCCGCGCTCCCCTCTGGGGATGCGCCCGGACGCGTCTGCGGATGCGCTCCCGGACGCGCCGCGCCACGCGCTCCCCCACGCGCTTCCGGACGCGCCGCTCCCGGACTGGCTGCGCCGCGGCGCCGGTGTGTTCGAGGGCACCGTGAACATGGCGAACAGCATCCTGGGCGCAGGCATTGTTGGTGTGTACGCGACGCGGAGCGCCCCTCACCGCAGGCCTTCCCTACGCGATGCGGTCGTCCGGTCTCCTCGTCGGCGTCGTCCTGCTCGTTGTGCTCGCAGTGCTTACGGACTGGACGATCCGCCTGATTGTGCTGAATGCGAAACTCAGTGGACGGTCGACATACATTGGCATCATGGAGCAGTGCTTTGGGCAGCACGGGAAAAGTGCGTCGCCCACAGCCTATGTTGACCGCAGACGCCGTGTCCCTGTTCCAGTTCGTGTTCGCGTTCGGCGGCATGTGCGCATTCTGCGTCGTTGTCGGTGCGTGCCCGCGCGGCGCGCGCCCCTCCTTACCCCAGCCGATACGATTCCGTCGGTGATCGCCAGCGTAATCCCTGCGCTGCGCGGCACCTTCCTCAGTAACCGCTCCTTTGTCCTCATCGCATGTACGGTCGGCATCAGCTATCCGCTCTCGCTGTACCGCGACGTGGGGAACCTGAGCAAGGCGAGCGCGGTCGCCCTCCTGTCCATGGTGTTTATTGTCACCGCCGTCGTTGTGCGCGGCCCCGCGATGCCTGCGGAGCTGCGCGGCGACGCACCGGTGCGGCTCACGCCGGAGGGCTTTTTCGCAGTCATCCGCTCCGTGTCCGTGATCAGCTTTGCATTCGTGTGCCACCACAACTCGCTCCTCATCTACTCGAGCCTCAAGGAGCCGACGATGGACAAGTTCGGCCGCATCACGCACTACTCCACACTCCTCTCCGCCGTCGCCGCGACGACGATGGCCGTCGCGGGCTACGCTGCATTTGGCGACAAGACGATGTCGAATGTGCTGAACAACTTCCCCACCACCGACGCCGTCGTCGACATTGCGCGTCTCTGCTTCGGCATCAACATGTTCACCACGCTCCCGCTCGAGTGCCTCGTGTGCCGCGACGTGGTGGAGACGTACTTTTTCCACGGCGTCTTTGACCAGCGCCGCCACGTAATCGTCACAACCGCCCTCGTGGGCGCCTCGCTGATTGTTGCGCTTTCCACCTGCGATCTCGGCCTGGTGCTGGAGCTGACCGGTGGACTTAGCGCAACGGCACTCGCTTTCTTCTTCCCCAGCATCTGCTATTTGAAGCTCCGCGGCGCGGCGGACGTCGCCGTGTGGGCGGCCCTGGCCAGCGGCGATGAGGTCGAAGCCGCCGAGGCCGGCACGTTCGAGGTCCAGGACTCTGACGACGAGGAGCGTCCCGAGGAGCGCGAGGCCGCAGCCGAGACTCTCCTGCATGCGCCCTCTATCTCTCTCCCACTGCGTCCTGGAGCAGCGGCTCGCGCGGGCGGCTTCGGCTGGACAATGACCACCATGCTCTCCGTCACATGCGCAGGGCTTGGTGGGGTCGTCCTCGTCCTTTCCGGTGCGTACCCGCTTGCGTATCCACTCACGCCCAGTCACGACGGCCATTTCGGACCTGGCCCGCGGCCGCAGCGGTGCGCATAGCTGTTGAGCGCAAGGCGCTTCGCATCCCCATTCGACCCAGACGTCGGTGGGAGTGGGGAAGTGTAGAGAGTAGCGGCATCCTGGATTGCTGTAGGACCGCGCACACTTGTCCATGTTCCTTTTCCATTCCTTGCAGCGCACAGTTTCCTTCTCCCACATACTTGGATGCCACGTGCCCGTGCACATGGACATGGCTTCCTTTTTGATTGCCGTCATCCATGCGACAGCGGCGCCATCAGCGCGGATGAAACAGCCGGAATGGGTGCGCAGCGCAATCCGTAGTGCCCTCCCAGGAGATTTCCTTGGAAAGCAGTGGGCGGACAGATTCTTGCATCCATGGGTGGCGCGCCTGTGCATTGATTCGTAGGTCAAAAGGAGCTTGTGGTGGTAGGGATAGCACGCCCGTGCTGTTCTGTGCAGCACATGTCGGGACCGGTACGCCTATGCATACGCATGTCTGGCACGTACACATAACCGCCCGCTGTGTCCGGTGCCGATTCTGTCATAGTACGCAAAAGATGGCACGTCGGCTATGCCGACATCCTGAGCGGCGCCCCTGACATCGGAATTCCCTGCTACTTTCATACAGATGCTCCGCAGGCGCTACCATTGGCAGATCGGCAATGCCGAGGGCCTAAATCTCCGCAGACGCCGGAATTTCTCCAAACAGTCCCTCGGGGTGCACATAGCGCCGATTAGGATCGACACATGCATGATCGATGGGCTTGGAAACATACAAGGAGGTCGTGCCGGCGGCGTGAGCGCGCATCGTATCCCCCGAAAATTCTCCTCGCACATCTGGCAGGTTCTCATTGGCGAGATACAACTGACAGATCTGGTCGCGTCGCGCCAAGAGTGGCACGTGGGGCTGTGCCAGCGGCCTGAGCGCTCTTCCCTACACCCTAAATTGCCTCGAATATGCCACTCTGCGCATGTGTCACCAAACCATCACGAGTCACGCGCATGTCTATTGGTGCTAAGGAAGGTCACTATAGATTCGACGAGCACTCTCTGCTGCATTGCACAGCGGAGACGGGTCAAAGCGTGCATTACACTCCGTTGCATTCCACAGCACTGGCGCAAATAGACACTCTTCTGTAGGGATAAGTGTCATTTGCACATACTCAATCGATCAAACGTGCGCTCAGCGACGTACGGAGAAAAAGATAAATAGGCCTCTCAAAAGGCTCCGAGGACAGCACCAGCGATCGCTGGTGCGCATCTACACATGGGGTCCTAATAATACGCAACGCATCGGCCAATCCAGACTCCATCCCACAGGGCGGGGGAGCGCATCTGATCTCAGCTGCGCGTTGGCACGTCCCTCGCTCTGAAAATGCTTTCGTTAATGGACGGACGAGGAAGCCACTTTGCATCTATGTCCGCATCTCAATTCATTATGAGAATCACGGATCCCTGTTCGCATCGAAGCTACTTGATTCGACAAGTCGTTGAAGAAGTTAATGGTGTGGGGGTATAAGACGCGCAAATTCGAATATGGAAGGTGAAGGAGGCGGTTTCTTGTATCTGTATTTCGCGTGTAAACGTGTTCTCCCATGGCAAACCGCTCGGAAGAAGCCTGCAAATCCTTACTATGCGACACTGGTCGATCAAACTTCACCCCCCACCGCTCAGCCACGCATCACACACGAGTCCCGGGTCTATCCGGGAGAGATGAAACCCGTCGGAAAGGATCCCAAGAGAGCTGGCCTCTGAAGGGCCATCCCAGCGGGCCCATTAGCCCTCAAGATAACTTTTGGGGCCCATCCTGCCCCCCGGACACCTGTCGGGGGGACAACCCAAGGGTACGTCTTGGGAAATGCGGCGCCCTCGCGACGTCGATCAAAAGGCATCCGCGCTTCACACCGTTAACATAACCCAAACAAATTATGCACTGTCAAGACGTTAGCCTTGCGGTTAAGATAAAACGAAACCCCCCCCCCCCCCCCTACCCCGCATCCCTCTTAAGACAATGCGAAGCGCGGCAACCTCGTCACACCACTCAGTAGCGAAACTCCGGTGTCGGAATGACGATGGAGTCCGGAAAGTGCCTTGTAAACGGTGCCAGCTCCCTTGGGACTGCATTTCTCCGCCTTGACGGCGGACAAATTTCACTGCGCAAGAGCACAATGTTTGCGGATGAGAAGGTCATTCATCCTGCTTGACAGAGGACATTTTTTTGCCTCAACTGGGCACGATTTCAGGAAGATTTGGGACATCTTCCAAGATCAATGGCAGTCATCAGTTCGCCTCAATTGCGGAAATTTGTTGTTTCGGAAGATTGGGGTCATCTTTTCGGATCAACAGCGGTCATCTGTCCGGCTCAACGGCGGATATACTACCGACTCAATGGGGACACACTGGCTCAACAAGGGACATCGGTCTGATTCAACAACAGGCATTGGTTCGGTTCAATGACGGACCGCACTGGCATGGGCCCATGTTTCATATTAGAGGTTGTGGGTGTTTCGGATAAAAATCCAGAAAACAACAAACAAAGTCGAAAACAGCAAAATAACCAAAAATAAGGCTTCAGCCGTGGTCAAGTGCGTGCGCGGTGGGGAGCCTTGCTAGTAGGCATAGTCTATTTTGCTGAGGCATGCGATTCATAAAGACGCTACCATTTTGCTCTGAGCAAAATGTTCTCCGAATTCGTCCGCGCACATGCAGTTCATGAGCTTGACAGACACCAGCATGTGAAGAACCCTGGTCGCCATTACATCTTACTCACCAAGGGATGCTACGGCCGTCGCCCTAAATCCCAAGGGGCCTCTTCGCATCAACTTCTAGGACTGGAATAATGGTGCGTCAAGTATAGGGTGCCATTGGGAGAGGGGGGATGTGGAGAGAGGCGAAAGTGGGCTGGAAATTTCAAAAACGAAGAGTCAAGTTGGGGTTATACACGCACGTACGGTGTCGCTGCAAAGCAACTGGCATGGACACTGACGGGTGCACGACAGTGCGACCAGAGATTGGTCTGTTCGATCCACTCTCGTGTGTAACCATAATAGCATGTTTAAACTAATGTATATGTATAAATGAATTGCCAGGATAAATTACCAAACAGTGGTGGACCAATCGACGCGGTCATCGCGTGTCTCAAGCCGCTCGCCATGGGTGCCAAACCACTTGTCCCACAGGCGCGTCTGCTTTCCATAGTTCTCCGAGTGCTTCCACCCAAAGCGGTGATGAAGATCGTGGTCCTCAACAACCAGTTCCAGCTTGAACGGCCGCAAAAAAATTGAAGTTGTTGGCACAGGATAATACAACCGAAGCCCGCTGTGTCCACCGACCTCGACAGCGATGAGGTACATGGACCAGATGTAGAGTGTGTCATACGAGACTGGGTAAGTGAGGAAAGCAAGGGTCGGCGTGCCAACGGCATCGAAAACTTCCTGCACGCCATCGGAGAAGCCGGCAAGGTAGGCGGAGGGATGCTTTGTTGTATGGTGGCGACGGTGGTATGGCCAGAGCGACGCGATTTCGTGAGTCGCACGATGGACCCAGTAGTAGTAAAAGTCCAAAACACATGAGAACATGAAGACTTGGAAGAGGATCCAAGGTGAAATATTCGGAAGCGCATAGCGGTCGTAAGCCAAGGTGATCATGAGGAGTGGTCGGACCACAACGGCATTGAGCATTTCCAAAAACAGCTTGCCAGTCATGGACTGGGGGATAGTATCGCGCCCGGCCTCGCCGTCAAGGTAGCCATACTTCTCCGCGTACTTGTGGTGACGCATCAAAAACGTCACGAGGTACGCGATATTGTAAAGAGAAGCCAACAAAATGAGAGTAACGGGGTGAATGGTATTGTCAGTGTATTTCATGTAGGCCCAGCGGAGAAAAATGGGGAAAACAGCGATAGGAAGGATTCGGATTTGCTGTGCCCATATTGAGAGCACGGGCACTTTGCCTTTGGGCAGAGGATATTTGAACTTGCGCGGTGATTCGGCCAAGACTTGGTGGATCAAAATCATCTTCTCAGAGAATGACTGTTGGCTGAAAGGCTTAAAACGCCAGTCGTCGCCATAAGGGCGAGGACGTTCGGCTGAAGCGTCAGGAGCCGACCCTCTCGCTGACATTGTGCCGGATGTATCAGTAAAGGTAAGTTGCGAGAAGAGACGGACACGTCGAAATATAAGCGGGAAAAGGCCGGATTCACGTGGGAATGGGACGGAGGGTGGCAAGCGGTTAGTCAAGAAGTGCTTCAATCCGGGGCGCCAAAGAGAATAATGTCCGTGCGCATGCAAACTTTTGGGGCACTTCAGCGTTGTGTCGCGTCAAAAATGACAACCAATCAGAAGGGGGCAAACGTGCACAGGCCAACAAAAGACGGGTCGGAAACCAATTGCAAGGCCCGGCAGGATGTAAATAAAAATAAAGAAACATAGCATCAATGTCGGAGTACGGGGGACAAGTGGGTTAGGGTTAGGGTTAGGGTTAGGGTTAGGGTTAGGGTTAGGGTTAGGGTTAGGGTTAGGGTTAGGGTTAGGGTTAGGGTTAGGGTTAGGGTTAGGGTTAGGGTTAGGGTTAGGGTTAGG